>PVKZ01001897.1:0-298470 GCA_004027375.1 Macroglossus sobrinus | reverse complement strand
TGGGTGTTTTTCTAACTGCCACCTTTCTCAGATCTCCACTCTACTGCTATCTGCTTCAGACCTCTGGCTTGCTCTCTACCCAGTCTCCTGGACTTGGTGTTTCAGAGGCCCCTGTATGCTGATTGGCCATCAGCTGGGCCTGGACCCTGCTCCCCAGGCCAGCCCCAGAGACTCCCACTGATTTCTGAGCCCACAGCCCAGTTCAAAGCCCAGGCCTCTACTTACATGGGTAACTGTATAGTCAAGACATAACAACAACATAAAAATGTCCCTTAAATGTTATATAGTGTAGTCCAAACTAAAAACTATCTAAATACCAACCAGTAGGGTTTGGAGGAGATGAGGGGGGAGAACTATGGTCTATTACATAGCTACTAAAACTTATATTCTCCAGAAACTTCTAATAACATGGGAACATTCTCAAGCTGTAAAAGCATGCCTCAAAATCTATACAAAGTATAAGCTCAACTGTAAAATTGTAAATATGCATAGGAAAACAAGCCTGGAAGGAAATTCACGGAAGTATTACTAGAGGCTTTCTCTGCTTTCATTCAGTGCTTCAACAAGTATTAGTTGTCCGGCACTGAGCTAGGCCCTAAATTATAAGATCATGGCTGATTCTGGTTTTCCACTTTACAGATTTCTTGGCTTTTCTAGTTTTCTACAAAGAGTAGGCTTTACTTTTACATTTATAAAAATAAAACAGAACCAAACAGTATTTTTCTTGTGAAAGCTTATACTGTGAATTTGAAAATTGTTTTGAAAATCTGAATTGTATGTACTGATTCCTTCCTCCTCGCAACATTTTTTACCCCATGCAAAAATCTCTAGGGAGTAACTGGGTATTATTTATCCTAGAAAGATGGTGGTTACTTTCCTAGATAGTTACTCTCCCTAGAAATTCAGAGATCTTACCTCCTATCATCAGTTACCCTCTCTCGCCCTTAGTTTCAAAGCCCGTGAAAATTAGTGACTAAGCTCAAATTAGCTAGCAAAGGGGCAGTGACACAGCATCCAACCCTCATGTCCACTGGCATCCAGACATACAAAGGGGTTGTAACTCTGACAGAAGGGAGTGAGGTTAGACATGGGCAGAACTTTCCTTTCAGTATGGTGGTTATACCAGGTAGTGGGAAGGCTCTTCAGAGGGCTCAGGAGTGGGCTGGCAGGCCTGCTTAAGCTTCCTTCTAGCCCTAGGATCCCTGAGTGCCTCTATAAAGTCTTGGGGTAGGGGATCTTGTCCCTAGGGATTATTACTGTTGAGATTCCAAAGTGTCCTTCAACCTTCCCACTGCCAAACAGAAGTGTTTAGAACAAACCAGAGGCCAGTTGGCTAGGCTGCCCCTATATGCACACCTCATCCAGGAGGGGCTGTGGTCCAGACCAGAGGGGCTCCACATGACTCAGAGCCAGAAGAAGGGTCTCTGAAGGAGCAACACCTGACATCCAATGACATGCCCAGAACAGAAGCCCTCGCACCTTGAGTAATCAGCACTCATATCTCCTGGGACCTCAATGAGGTCCACATTCTTCACTCATCCCTCCCCAACCCCAACTCATCCAGTCTCCTTCACCCCTTCTTCCTCCAGGCCTTAGTTTCAATACCATAGCCCCCTTCCTTCATTCTCATCTTTCCCTGCTCCCTCCTCCACCTTCAGCATAAATGTGGGGCTAGAAGGAGCTGTCCAAGGCTGAGGAAGAAGCCTCATCCTGCAGCTGCTCTCAGAACAGGGTTAGGGAAGAAGACAGATCCAGAAGGAGAAGGAGATACCAGAAAGAAAAAGAGCACATGAAAGCACACAGATGCACAGGGATCTGAGGCCAAGTAGAGCTGTACAGAGGTGTGTACAAGATGAGAAGGTAATCTGAGGAGCTATGAAAACCATGGATAGACAAAGGGTAGAAAAGATCTTACAGACAAATTAATATTACTCTGCAATGTATGCAAACACTCCATATTCAAACACTGTTTTTCCAAATTAAGTCTTTAATACCCTGAAATGTTTCCTATGGTTAAAAATCTGCATTTAGACCTTGCCATTAATGCCAGTGGATGAGGTGGCTTCCCCAGTGTCCAGAAAGAGGAACTGCAGATGGGGGCCAAAGTCACTATAAATTCCGAGACGCTAATGAACATGCACACACACACACACACATACACACACCCATTATAAAAACATATCACAAAAGCATGCATATGCACACACTCATATTCACCACATACATGCACAAATACAATCCATGTGCACTTATCAGACATGTACACACAAATGTGCATATACACATGTGTGCACACACACACACACATGCACTCACCACAGCCATCAGCCATTAGAGCAATCAAAGCCCAGTGCTACTTGGCAGCCTATTTGGACCCCCATGTTTTCACAATGAAATATTTAATAGCAGTGAAGAGCAATCATGCCCACAGTGAGTGGGCACTATGGCCCTCCACGCTAAGGTCAAGTTCTGCTCTCTTCAATAACAGCCACTCAGCCAGAGTGAGAAGGGAGTGCTCCTGCCCCTTCGAGAGGTGGGAGAGCATGCTGCAGCTGCTCCTGGCCTGACAGATTGCTCCTCAATCTCCTACCACCCTTAAGGGCAGCCTTGGTCTCCACTGCACCTGCCTCTGGCATCTCCCACAGTCTGCCAACCCACCCTCTTTTCTCTCAGTGTCTCCGAGCAGCATCACTCCCAGACCCCAACTGTTCACCCAATACAGAATTGACGAAGTCCTCCCCTTTCTGGACACTTGCCTTTGTACTTGTGGTCAGATTTCCTTCAGGACTATCAGACAGGGCTGTGCTCCCATCTCCTAGAGCCCTGGTCTTTAAGGGAAGGTGAGTGTCCTGTCAGAGGAAAACAGCCTGGCCCAGCTGGTACCAAAGCAGGCACATGAAGAGCATGTGTGAATGGTGACAAAGACACCACTCTCTTTCAGCATTGCTGACCTTGTCTTTCCACCCTCAATGGCCTAACGGAACTGACTGACCAGAGGCATTCAGCCACATGAGACAGCTGATTATTCCCCCACACATACCCACACCTTCAGAAAGTCCTATCAGTTATGCCACAGGGAGAGGGGACCCAGGAGCTTTAACTCCCAACCATCAGCACCAGTTCCCATACACCTTAATGCCCTGCCTCTTTGTCAACCTCCAGCAACACCAAAGTGTCTTCTACAATCCCACCTGACTAAGCCTGTACACCCCGCCGCTCCCCAGGTCGGGCAGCAGCTGAGCCCTTCATGGAGAGCAGAGCATCAATCCATTGGTTCCAAGGGCCTGCCACATGTGCAGGCCACTGCACAGTAGATAAGGAGCATGATAAATGCTCTGCGACAGAAGGAAACAGTCACTTTGAATTGTACCCACCACCCTGTCTGGGTTCTCAAGAGGCAGCATGAGTCAACTTTTGTTCTTTCATTTGGAACTGGCAATTGGAAGGAGGTAGGGCTCTTGGGCATTCTGGTCAGGATCTGAGTCTTGGTGCAGGAACTAGGGCATAAGGCCTAAGTTGTTCCAAACATAGACTGTGAGTATATAAGGGGTGACCTCTCAGGTGTCTCCTGTGCCATTACTTGCCTGCTGTCAGGAAAGATATGATCCTAAGGAGAACTCTGATCCCAGAGAGAAACTGAGTCAGGCAGTCCCAGCTCTGACCTCAAGCACCCCTGCTCTTTCCCTTCCATTCCATCAAAATTAACCAAAAGAAGACTCTTCAAAGGTTAGAAATTATCATCCAGATTAAATAGGACAAAGAGACCAAACAAGCAACATAATAATTCATGATTCTTTTTTTTTTATTTTAAGGTGAGGCAACCCTTGGGTAACCTCGCAGATTGCAAGGAACTTGTTAGCTTACAATCCCTTATTTTTTGTTTTAATACATGATTCTTAATTGGAGCTTGGTTTGGGGGGAAAAAAACTACAAAAGACATTTGGGGGACAATAGAGAAACTTAAATATAACTGGGTATTGAAAGATATTAGGATATTATGAATTTTGTTAGTTGTAATATTCTTGTGATTATGTTTAAAATGCATTTTTGGAGATGTACACTGACATCGTTAATAAATATGATGTTATAATTTACTTTAAAATGGTTCTGATAAAAAAGATATTAGATGAAGCAAATATAGACAAATGTTAACAACTGTTGAATGTTAGTACTGGTATATAAATTTTAATTGTACTGTTCTTTCCATTTTTCTCTGCATTGGAAGATTTTCATCATAAGAAGTTAAAACAAAAACAAACAAATCAAAAAACAAACTCTTTTCAAAGGAGGAAGAAAAAAATCACTAGGATGTTTTCAGGCATTGTGGTGCCAGCTGCAAACCCAGATTTTAGCTTTGAGTGACCCTTCTAGTAGAAAGAACACGTGCACTGAAGTCAGAGAGCCTGGGTTCGAGGCCAGCCCAGCCCCTCCTATCTACCTGAACTTATTTTCTTTAAGCCTTAGGTGTTTCTTATCTGTAAAATAGGAATAGTAATACCATCCTCACCAAGTTGTGAGAACTTGAAGCATTTTTACATATGAAAGCACATAATACACAGTGGGTCCTCAATAAACTTCCATTCTTGTCCTTCCTCTGCATCTCCCTGACGTGAAATGAAAAATTTAAGGATTTCCACTTCTCAGGAGATAAAGTAAATATATTCTCCCACCCCATTCCTCCTGCTAAGAAGAGCTAAACACCCTGCACATTATATGTAAAACAAACAAAAATCCACATGATGGTAGATTTTTTTTTAAAGATAGCTATAATCTAATTTTGTTTGTAACTTTTTTGCTCCTAAGTATTTAAAAGACGACTGCATAAAGCAATATTTATAAATCTGTGTTGATGGGCACACAGTGTAGTAATATGTAATTTTATGGCAAATAACAACATAAAGAAGAGAAGGGAATAGAGTTATATAGGAGCAAAGTTTTATATATTATTGACATTAAGTTGGCATTAAATATATTATAAATAGGAAGATTTGGGGGATGTAAAGAGAGGTAAGTTTCTATACTTCACTCAAACTTGTGAAATGATGATACCAGAAAATTGTGGTAAGTTATGTATATATAATTAAATTCCTAGAACAAATACTAAAAACCATATACAAAGAGATACACATAAAAACACGAGGGATAAATAAAAATAAATTTATAAAAAATGTTTAAGTAACCCCAGAAGTCAAGAAAAAGAAAACAGAGAAATTAAATAAAAAACAAACAAAAAACAAAAATAAAGTGGTAGACTTAAGAACTACCATATCACTAATTACATTAAAGGTAAATGGCCTAAATACACCAATTAAAAAATAAATTGAAAATATAAGAAGGTGAGAGACTTGAAACTGGCAGAGTGTTTTAAAAAACATGCCCCAACTAGAGTGACTAAAATTAAAAAATAGCGACACCACCAAATGCTGGCAAGGATGCAGAGAAACTATCACTCATGAATTGCTGGTAAAACTTAAATTGCTCTCATTGGATTTATTTTCCCTAAGATAAGCCTCTGTCATTGGGCCATAAGAAAGGAAATGATCTTATATGAACTGCACTCCAAGAAGTCAAGGGTCTCCTAGACAGCCAGCGCTCCCTTCCCTCAGGAGGAGCATACCCAGGTAGGACAGGGGACATCAGCCTAACCAGACCCTCTTTGTATCAGACACCTCTAATTACCTCTTCAGATCCTCCTGGCCTCACCTGTCTTCCCAGCACTTGGCCAGGTGTTGCACCTTAGTCACTGCCAGCTCTGTATAAGCTCTGCCCAGCCTCTGCTGACCTCACATAAGCAGAACCTCCAGAAATTAGCCTCATGTCCCTGCCATAAGCCCCCTCCTGCCCTGGGGCTTCCACGTGGCCACTGAGGTGTGAGATGCCCTTAGGGGCCACTCAGCACACACACATGAGCAACCCAGAAGTATGGGAAGGCAATACTCATGTAGAGAGATAAGCTCATGTTAAACTCTTCTTTCTTCCCTTAGATGCAGGAGTTCACATAGCCTCTCTACAGACAAGATGGAGCACACTGAGCTTACCACCAGCAGTATGTGATCTATAATGCATCACCTTATATCTGCTCTCCTTCCTCCCTGATTCCGCTTCTTTTTCCCTTCAATCCAGGACCCCACTACTCAAGGTAATGATGTCTCTTGTCCTCCTTTTGGCACATTGCCCCCAACAACACAGGAATGCACTTCCCTCTATAGCCCACTGTCAGCTCTTTGCCTGGTCTACACACACAAACTCAGCATCCCCATGGCAGGACCTGTCACCAGAGACTTGCTGGCAGATGCACTGAGGCAGCAGCCAGAAAAGAGTCTTCACTCTCAGGCTCTCCCTGCCAGGTCTCTCATGGGCCCACAGAGGGAGCACCAGCAGTAGGGACTTAAGTCTAGAACTGAGCAGGTTACCTCAAACTGCAGAACACAGGAAGTAACCAAATAGGAAAAGAGCTGCAGGCTCCAGACCGCTGTTAGGAGGGAGGGCCCAGCTCTGTTAGCAGGGTCAGCCCCCTTGGATCCTTTTGGCTTCCAGGCAGAGCTGGGGAGGGCCAAGAAGCTGTTTGATGATACCAAGAAATTATAGCACAAAGAAGGACAGAAAGGAAAAGTCATAGGAGACCACTGCAAATCCCTGTGTTGGGAGAGTACAAGTGAGCTACAGCTAACTCAGACCTGAAATCAAAAAGTGAACTGGCCCCCTTGTCTCTCCAGTCTCTCTGAACCCTCCTTGTGAATAAAATAAATGGAATTAGCCAACTAGATACTTAAGATCAAAGTTTAAAGAGATCTCAGAGATGAGGCCAATTCTTTGATTTATGGATGAAGAGATACAGAGAGGGGAAGTAATATGTCCAAACTCACACAGCAAGACAGCGGCAGCACCAGGGCTGGAACTTCTCAATTCTCTAAATACTGAGCACCTACTATGTGCTAGGGACTCTTCTACATGGTAAGAATACAGCAGTGAACAAAACAAACAACAGACATAAATTAACAATCTAGAGCAAGACTGCCCAATGGAACTTTTGGCAGTGATAGAAATGTCCTACATTTTGCTGTCCAGTAGCCTCTTACTATATGTGGCTTTTGGGCACTTGAAATGTGGCTGGTATGACCAAAGAACAACATTTTTGCTCCATGTATGTTGCAGCTCTGTTGTTTGGTGCATAATATTTAGGACTGCTGTATCTTCATGATGGACTGACCCTTTTATCATATGTATTTGTCCCTCTCTATCCCTGGTAATTTTCTTTGCTCTGAAATGGACTTTGTCTGATACTAATATAGCCACTCATGCTTTCTGCTGGTTAATGTTTGCATGTATATCTCTTTCAATTCAGAAACTGAATTTTTAATTCTATTTCTTTTTAATTAATTTTAATTAACCACATGTGGCTAATAGCTATGAAATTGGACAATATCATTTTAGAGAACTCAGTTCAGTTAGTACTGTCTCCACTCTGCCAGTAGCTAAGCAGACCAGCTTCTCCACCCAGGGATATACTACCAGTGACCGTCCCATGGAACTCAGAGGCCCCAGGTGGTTCCCCAGCTAAGGGAACCATCCCATCACTGTTCAAGATGGAGAAAATGGATCCTGACCCACCCCTCTTCCTGAGACTCAGAAACAGCTGGAAATATCCAGGGGACAGAGAATGGTCATGAGCTGGTTACTTCTAAGGGCAAAACTTGGTCTCTCTCTTTGCTTCAGGCAAGTTCTCCCTCCAGATCAAGGTGGCCTGACTCCTCCCAGCCCTTGTTCCCACACTGAAAGAGGAAGTGTGCTTGTCCTGTGTTCTGGAAGGTCTTGTGCAGGGGGCTGGCCTTCAACAGCACCTGCAAATGACCCAGCACAAGAAAAAGGGGCAGGCTTCAGGGAGAGGAGAAATGCCAGATTGGTTAATTGGGATTACTTATATAAAACTGGCCAGGTAGCACCCACTGCTGCTGAGGACCTCTCTCTCCTCCAAGATCCCACACACCCTCCTCCTTGTTACATTGGGCTGTTTCTGTTTACTTGCCATCTTACCCCCAAGCCTGAAATCTCCTCAGAGGAGCTTGGGGGATGCTGTGGACATTCTTCTCACATAGATGGTACATGCAGAAGCTGCCTTTTCTTTCTCAATGCCCAGCTCAGAGCTGGTGTGAAATGAGTGTGTGAAAGGAGAATGGGGAGGAGAAGGAAAAAGAAAAGTATTGCCACCCTGGGTCAGCAATGGTCCTGTTTGTCAAGGGCTGAGGATCAGGGAAAGGCAGATGCACAGGGAGTCCAGGGAAAGGATCCCAACATCCTGTAACCTCCAGTTTGGAGCAATAAGCCTCTGCCCTCCCGAACACACACTATGTCTCTGTGTGTCTCTGTGTCTCTCTTTCTGTGTCTCTGTTTGTGTCTGTCTCTTGCACTCTCTGTCTCTTGCTCTCTGTCTCTAGCCCTTTGAATTGACTATGATGCTAAACCTGAGTTCCAGTCTCAGTGCATCTTGACTTTTTATCTGCTTGTCCTTTGACATATCCCAGCATCTTTATCTCCCCCAAGCATGGCCTTGTGTCCTTGCATTGGTCTCTTTTCCAAGCTTAGAGGGCAGAACAGCTAGGAGCCCAAAGCAAGGAGTAGGAAAGAATGGAGATGCCCAAACAGAGGCATCTGAGCCCCTGGAACATCCACATCACACCCAGCACACCTCCACTTTAATTTACACATCTTATTTCATTTTCTTACCAAATAAACTGTCACAATAATACAGGAGCTGATTCAATTCAGGCAGAGCTGCACAGATCACATCAGAAAATGACTGATAGTCTTGATGCGGAAATTGCATTTATCATACAGGCAAATAAAGTGGGAAGACATACACTCAGGATAAAGGTTTTGTCAGCATGAGTGCACAGTTGCCCTGGGGTCCCCTCACAAATGACGCATCAAGACAAGACTGAAATGGGGGGCAGGAGTAAAGACTGTGGGATCAGGGACCAGCGAAGGTCAGTGGGTTGGGGTGCATGGGGTCCAGTCAGCATTGGGAGGAAATGCTCTCCAGACACACTAAGCCACAGCCCCCACCTCCATGGGGGGAGGCAACAAAAGCGGGCAGGGCTGTCATCCCTGAGAGGACCTGGAATCATTCTACATTGAAAATTCATAGGAAATTGCTCCTGTAATTTACTGGTCCAGCTGGAGAGATGCATCTTTGAACTCCAGCAAGAGACTATGAAAATCACTCTCAAATGCTGGCTCTCCAAACCCTGAGATGAATTAAAGGGAATTATGCACATAAACCCCCCAGATCAAGGGGATACCCAATCTCTTTCAACTGTCTGAAAGATGATTAGACAGAGAAAGTTCACAGCAGAACAGGCTGGAAAAATAAAATAAATTTAAAATGCAGAGATTGATGGCTTGTGTCACAAAGTCTCTCCAAAACCGTAGTCCATAAATTGGAATTTCCATCAATGCTATGGCAAGGTGACAGCTCCTGGCCTCATGGAGTCTTTGGGAGAAGGAATTTGGATCCCCCTTGAAATCTACCCACCGTCCAGTGTAGGGGCTTCTGCATCCCAGGGGGACAGCTTTGGTTCTTCTAAAGGACACCCTATCACCCCAAGAAGGAGACACTGAGGCATAAAACAGGTCACACTCAGCCCTCCACACCTCTCATGCTAACACCTGGGGCCTAGCACTTTCCTGGTGCTCAGTAACACTTGTGGAAGACCAGACAAGTTGCTACATGTCCTCTTAGTGCCCTGCTGAGCAAACTCACCCCAATCTCATCCTTCTCTGTCACAGCACGTGTCCCAGGGGAGCCATAGAGGGGAGATAGTAAACAGGCAAGTACTGCTCAGGCCCTGGTCCAGACCAGAGGCAGCTGAGTCAGGAGTGTAGAAATCTAGGTTTTCCACCCCTGAGATTTCAGATCAGGGTACTCAGAGAGGGAGGCTGGAGCAGGTATGTGTTGAAGGCTATGGTGGGCCACCCAGATCCCATCTTCAGGACTGAAATATTCATTCTCAAGTACCTCTCTGGGAATTGCCCTCAGCTAGACAGAGCCACCTGGCTCAAGGTGATGCCCCAAACGTAGGGGCAGTTGCATCCAATGCCTGGTTAGTTGACCAAAGGGATGGTGATTATAAAGGCCTGGACCCCTTCCTCAGAGGTGGGACAATTCTGTAGGCTGTCTTTGCTGCACAGCTCCCCACAAAATAGTGGATCCTTTGGTATGACTGCCCCACTTTACAGCTTCAGAGAGACAAACCTTGATGTGGCAGGTGCCACAGAAGTGGAGGTGACATGATATCTTTTGTCTAGTCTCGTCCCTCATTGCAGAGCCTAAGGGATGCAGAGAGAATAGACTTGCTTCTGTCTACATGGCCAGCCCCTGGTATAGATGCCCCTAGAACTCAGGCCTTCTGACTCCATGTTTCCCCAGGAACCCTCCAGAAAGGCAAGGCCACAAGCATCCCTCTCCAGAAAGAGGCTTGGCCCAAATGAGTAATTGAGAAAGATCAGTTTCCAGCCCTCCTTGCCCCAGCTTTTACTTTGTCATTTTGTGGGCCCTCTCTGGTCTCTCAGTATCTCCTGGCGCATCTCACTAGCATCTTTCTCAGAAGGGGGCATAAATGCTACAAGAATTTATGACATTTATTGGGACTCTTTTTCAGCTAGGGAAAGAGATACTTTCAACATTCTTAGCTAGATTATTACAATTGACCATCACAATCACCTATATGTCCCAAAAATTTTTAAATTAAAAAAAAACACAGAATTACGAATTACCCAGCATTTACATTGATTTGGTTAATCCCTAGAGGAAAATACAATTAAACAAAAGGAACAAAACGAAAGCTGAGTGATGAGTTGCCATTTTCAGACATTCAGTTCAATTAAGCTAAAAGCCTGCTCTCAGGACCACAGCAATCGTTCCCAAACACTGCACACGCCAGCTCTTCAAGTCGGGGCCCTTCAGCAAGAGTCAGGATGCTCTCAAAACCAAGGAGGGTATCCCTGGAATCTCTACCTCAACCTGGCTTTTCCATTTAGGACCGAATTCTTAGATCCCTGTGGACAGCCAATCACAGGGATCTAAAATATAACCCCCCCACACTCTGTTCTCCTCTCCCCCCCACCTCCAAGATGAGACTCAGTAGAGGACTGGGGTGTAGAACAGGGTCATATGTTCTACCACCAAAGTGTTGAACTTCTTGTCTTATTATGTTTGCTTGCCTGTCTGCTTGCTTTATAAAAAATGGCCTCTGGTGGGAAGCCAGGTTCTGTTTTGCCACTAACTAGTATCATTTTCTCATCTTTAAAATGGGGATGTCCCTGGACCAGGGAAACTCAGATGGCAGCTCCCACTCTCTTGATAACTTTGTAGTGTAACTTCAAACTAGTCTGTCATCCTCTCTGGTTTCAGCTTCCTAAGCAGCAAAAACAGACTAAAGTGCCTATATTCGACCACAGTGAAGCTTAAATGTGTTAGGACAGAAAGGACAGCCTTTTCAACATATTAGGTACCAGAACAATGTGCTATCCTTAGGCAAAAAAGTGAACTTTGACCTAAGCCTTACCTAGATATGCAAATATAGGTATAGATATGACTCTATAGAGAGATATAAAAATCCATGTTTTTTAACTCAAAATGGATAAACTTAAGTGTAGAATGTAAAACTTTTTAGAAAAAAATATATTAGGAGAAAATCTCCTAGGGCAAAAAGTTCTTAGATATAACTCCAAAATTATGATCCAATAAAGAACGAATCGATAAATTAGACTTCATCAAAATGAAAATATTTTGCTCTGCAAAAGATGGTGTCAAGAGAAAAGACATGTTATACAGTGGGAGAAAATATTTGCAAGTCATATATCCAACAAAGGACTTATATCTGAAATATAAAAAGAACTTTCTAAATTCAATGTAAGATATCAACAATCTAATTTAAAAACAGGTAAAATGTTTGAAATCTCTCACCAAAGAGGAAATACAGATGGCAAATAAGCACATTAAAAGATGTTCAACATCATTAACCATTAGGGAGATGAAAATTAGAACCACAATAAGATAGCACTGACTCTCATATCAGAATGGCTAAATAAACATTAGTGACACCACCAAATGCTGGCAAGGATGCAGAGAAACTAGATTGCACATTCAGTGCTGTAGGAATTTAAGCTAGTAGAGCCTCTCTGGAAAATAGTTTGGCAATTTCTTTAAAAAATAAACATTCAAATACCATATGACCCAGCAACTGTATTCTTGGGCATTTACTCCAGAGAAATAAAAACTTACATTCACACAAAATCCTATTGTTTATATAGTAATCTTTTTCATAATAGCCCAAACCTGGAAACAACCCAGATGTCCTTCAATGGATGAATAGTTCACACACTGTAGTACATCCACAGCATGTGTATACCAGGTTGAATAGTGTCCCCCAAATCTGTGTTTACCTAGAACCTCAGAATCTGACCTTATTTGGAAATAGGGTCTTTGTAGATATATTAGTTAAGATGAGGTCTTACTGGATTAAGTAAGCCCTAAATCCAAAGACTGCTATCTTTATGAGAAGGCCCTGTGATGATGGAGGCAGAGATTGGAGTGAAGCATCTACAAGCCAGGAGCACCAGGGCTGCTGACAGCCAGCAGAATCTAGGAAGAGGCAAGAGAAGATTCTTCTCTAGAGTCTACTGAGGGGGCATGGCCCCTCTGACACCCTGATGTCAGACTTCTGGCATCCAGTACTGTGAGCAGATACATTTCTGTTGTTTGAAGCCACCCTGTTTGTGGTGTTTTGTTATGGCAGCCTTGGGAATCTAATACACCACGGGATAATACTCAGCAATATAAAGAAACAAGCTGATACACATGACAACCTGGATGAATCTCCAGAGAATTATGCAGAGTGAAAAAGCCAATCTCAAAAGGCTACATACTGTGTGATTCCATTTATGACATTCTTAAAATGACAAAATTAGAGTGATGGAAACCAGATCAGCATGCACCAGGGGAGTGGGGAAGGAAGGGTAGAACTATAAAGGGATATAGCACAAGGAGTTTTGAGGATAACTGAACAATTCCGTATCCTGATTGCGGTAGTGGTTCCATGAAACTTTACATATGACTAAATTCACAAATACACACACACACACAGTGAGTTCGTGTCAAAATAGGTGAAATCCAAATAAGACCTGTAGTTTAGTTAATAGCATGGTGTCAACATCAGTTCCTGGTTTTCACAATTATACTCTGGTTATCTAAGATGTTATCATTAGAGGAAGTTGGGTGCAGAATACCCAAGAACTCTACAATACTATTGCAACTTCTATGTGAGCCTTAAATTATTTTAAAATAAAAGGTTTTAAAAAGAGTGTTGGGAGGATTCAGTATGTCTTACAAGCTAAAGAAAAATATGCTACTATTTGGAGTTGACTTACAGAAAGCTCTGGAAGCAGACAGACCCAGGCTAGCATTTCTGCTTCACCATTTACTTACCCTGTAGCTTTGGGAAAGTGACTTCACTTCTCTGAGCCTCAGGTTCCTCACACATGTAGCAATAACGACTCGCAGTGCACATATTCTAAATGAGATGGTGTGTCAAAGCATCTGAAGCCACGACTAGAGCATGATGGTGCTGAGTAAACCTTAGTTCCCATCTTCATCCCAACAAGCACAGCTCCTCCAATTTGCATCCTGGAGCTGCATTGTATCAACTCCACCTTTCAAGGTCAAGCAAGGTCCTTTTGGGAACCCAGGTTCTTCTAGAATACAAGTCTTCCAGGTCTCCTTACCTAGGTCCACATAAAGGCTGGACTGC
This sequence comes from Macroglossus sobrinus, assembly GCA_004027375.1. Taxonomy (NCBI): domain Eukaryota; kingdom Metazoa; phylum Chordata; class Mammalia; order Chiroptera; family Pteropodidae; genus Macroglossus; species Macroglossus sobrinus. Next base: position 284,662 of record PVKZ01001897.1, on the reverse strand, counting down.
ATCTGAAGCTCAGAATTCCAGGGAAAACAATACCCCGCCTCGTAGCCCCAGCCAGGCTCTGCAAAGTCCCCCTACCTTCTGGCCCTCAGAGTTAATAGGATGCAACAAATAATACTTCTGTACTCTGAAACCCCATTTACCAACTTTCCTTTCCTTTCCCTCCATCATTATCCTAGCTGCCTTTACAAATAGTCTTGCAGAAACAAGAGTTAGTTATTTCTTTATGACTGCAAAGTAGTTTACAAAGTACTTTTACACGTTATACCTCCATAAAGCCCCAACAAGACCATAGCTGGAGGTAGAGCAATTGTAAGAATCCCAATTTTCCAAAAGAAGTGTACATCTGAGAAGTGCGTGAAGAATAGAAGGAGAGAAAAAAATGCATATGATTAACCATCTACTGTGTGCCAGGCACCTGATTTTCTTTCTTTTGATTATTTCAACAAGATTATAATGGGTATTACTAAATCTCCATTTTGCATGCCAAAAATCTGCAGTTCAGAGAGGCTAAGTAACATCCCCAACAGCACACAGCCAGCAAGGGCAGAATGGGTATCAAACCCAAACTTGCCTGATTCCAAAGCAGGGATCTTTCTTTTCTGCCAGGCACAAAGCCCATCATGTTCTGATCTATCCGTTCATTCTTTCTTTTTTATCAAGAAGCAATTGGAAACCTTTTCTCTCAGTGAAGATATCCTTAATTGACCAGATCCATGAGTGCTCTGGCCCCCTGAACGTGAGGATCTTCAGGTTTTCCTCTTCACTCTACATCCCCCAAAGGTTCAATCCTATCCTATTTTGTCACATGTTTCTACCCTGGAAATACCCAAAGCATCCTTTGCCTATCAGTAGGTAATAACACCACCATCCCTTCTCAACCTCACCCTCGTGGTTCCTCACACAGCTCCCCCAGCTCTATAAAAAGCCAGAATCCTGTCCATATCCCACAGTGTCAATGCTGACTAGACCCTTAGAAAGCATTCGAGATGACTCTGAGATCCACAGAGGGGAAGACACCTGTCTCGAGTCACACAGTGACAAAGTGGCAGGGCTAGGACTAGCCCCTAGGCCTCCAAGCTCATTTCCAGCCCTCTCTGCATAAGTAGCACCAGAGCAGCAGCTCTGTCTCTGCTTGCCTTCTGTCCGGCATCTTCCCTCAGGAGAGGGCTGTCTGGGACAGGGGCTTACAGTGGTCCCAGTGCTCCCTCCTCCCTTCTGCACTCCTGAATCTTAGCCATCCTCCTAGTCCCAGCTCAATCCTACTTCTCCCTTGAAAGCTTTCCAGATTATTCTCACTCCAAGGCTCTCTCTTGCTGTCAACCACTACTGCTTCTACCTTGGGATCTTCCTAGTACCTCCAGATCTCACATAACATCACAACTATGAGCCTTAGTTCAATGTTCCCAGACAGACCACTGCCCTCCGCACTTGGCATAGCTGAGTGAATAGAAGGGGAAAAAAAAAAACTGTAGGAGGATAGAACCCTCTTTGAGTGTTTGTCTATATTATCTGTCTTATTCATGAATGAATCTCTGGTCTTTTCACAAACTTATGAAATTTGCTATTTTTTTCTGAAGAGCAATCTAGAAGACCCCTCTTCTCATTATATTATTACCTAATAATATACTAGAAATTAAACTTTGAAGTAAAATTCTACTTTTATGTTGAGACTTGCCCCCCTCATGACTAATCAAGATATCAGGATCAAACTAAGTCTTCCATCCCATTAAATAAAGCCACATAAAAGCTGTTCCTGCTAACAGCACTTTCCTGATTTCCTCAAGCTGGCCTGCAATAAGTATTCTTAATTGTGCTTGTTAAAAAGTGGATTTATGAATCCCAATTAGGCCACATACACTTATGCAGCAGCAGTTTTCAGTACCATCAAACCTTCTTCTCAGGATGAAATTATTTTTGGTGGGTGACAGGATAATCACTAAAACATAAAAGGACCCACTTGGAACCACAGCAGCAGCCTCAGCAATTCTATTAGGAAGGCTTGAGGATAATCAGGGTTTAGATGGCAAATTTAAACCCATGATGAGTTTCTACTACACAAGCACCTCTCTTGGTTCCTTCTCCTTGCATCCAAAACCACCTTCTAGATGCCCGGCCCCAATCTGCCTGACCATTCTCCCCTGCCCTTTATTTCTTGGCTGTTCCTCAACTACACCTGTGCCACCTCTGCCCAAAGAAAATTCTTCCACCTGAATGGCCTTTCCTCGTCCTTGCTTTTCCCATCTCCCTTCAAAACCCAGCTCAAATGGCTCCTCCTCCAGGAAGCCTTCTTCCTTAACCAAGCCTGTCACACCTACTGCTGTTCAAGCACTAATTCTTCAATTGTGTGTTTGTTTCCATCACTGGGCTGCAAGATCCCTGAGAGCAAGGACTCTTTTTCATCTTGGCATCCCCAGTGTCTGACATGTGGAAGGCTAGTTCACTCATTTATTCTTTCCTTCAATAAACTTGCTGGAACCCAATTAAGAAAATAGGCAAGGGATCTGAATAGATATTCCTCCAAAGAAGAAATACAAATGGTGAATAACTATGTGAAAAGGTGCTCAACATCACTAATTATGAGGAAAATGCAAATCTAAACCATGATGAAATATCACCTCATACCCATCAAATGGCCACTATCAAAAGAACAGAAAATAACAAGTTTTGATGAGAATGTGGAGAAACTAAAAGAAGCCCCATATACTGCTGGTGGGAATGCCAAATGGTGCAGCCATTTTGGAAACAGCCTAGCATTCCTTCAAATTATCTAATTAGTAAATGACCCAGCAATTCTACTCCTATGTATATACCCAACATAAATGAAATATATATCCATGGAAAAATTTGTACACAACTTCATAGAAGCATTATTCATAGCAGTCAAAAGTTGAAACAACCCAAGTATTAATCAATTATGGATGGATGAATAAAATGGGATATATCTATACAGTGGAATATTATTCAGCCATAAAAAGGAATGAAGTACTAGTTCATGCTCAAACATGGATGAACCTTGAAAGAAGGTTCATACTAAGTGAAAGAAGCCAGTCACAAAAGATCTTATATTATAAGACACCATTTATATGAAATGTCCAGAACAGGCAAATCTGTAGGGACAGAAAGTAGATTGGTAGTTGCCAGAAACTGGGGGAAAGAGAATGGGGAGTGACTACAGATAGATATGGGGTTTCTTTTGGGGGGTAGTTATAATTATCACACTACAAATTGATTGTGATGGTTGCCAAACTCTGTGAATATATTCAATACCACTTAATTATAATAATAGACTAAAAACCATTGAGTTGTATGCTTTTAAATGATGAATTGAATGGTATGTGGCTTATATTTCAATAAAGCTATACACAATTTTTTTTATTTTAAAAACCACTTGGGCTTTTACTGTATGGAGGAGCAGGGAGCACAAGAAATACTGAGCCCCAATAGCCTGAGCCTCTGGACACACCTCTGACTCAGGGTGGTTGAGTGTGGAGCATTCTTCTTCCACTATTACAACCTCCCTCAAGATGTCAGCTCCCTGCTTGGCCCAACAAGGACAATAAGTGACCTCTTTCTGTGAATCAGTCAGCATAGGGAAAATTGAATGAAGAGGACAACTTGCTACTTCAAGATATAATAGAGTATTGTAATTAAGAGCAGTATCTAGAATGAGACCACTTAGTTTCAAATCCCAGCTCTGCTTGTTAATAGCTATGTGATCTTAGACAAGTTGCTTCACCTCTCTGAGCCTTGGTTTTTTTCAGCTGAAAAATAAGTGGATAAAAACATTATCTACTTCACAAGGCTGTTGTGTGGATAAAATAAATTAATACATACAAAGTACCTGTCATAGTATAAGTGCTACACAAGGATTAGATAGACTATTTCCCAAGATGGGGGAGTGAATCTCACTAATTGGCTTAGTGATGGGCAAATCTTACAAAATTTATATTCATCTCAGTTAACACCTTCAAGTCCCCATTTATCCTTGAGTTACACAGTTCTCTCACTAACCCGCTCTCCCTTCAGCTCAAATATACTCAAACATACTGACTCCTTTCATCTCCATGAGAAAGGTAATTTGCTCATTTGAATGCAAGGGAATGTGAGTGCAAGAAAAAACATGTTCTACCCATCCTTGGAACCCTGAGACAAGGAGGAAGGTGTGCAACAGGGAAAGATTTGAGATGGCACAGCAGCCAGCCGGAAGGGCCCTGCACTGCCATCTGCTCTCCCAGCTGAGGTGAGTGGCCTGGCATGGATCCACACTTGGTCACAGCCCAGCCATTTCCCATAATGGGTAGAAGTGAGCAGCCCCACCCAGAAGAGGTCTCTAGAGCTTGTTCCCCATTGTCCACACTCCATTTTGCTTAAGAATGACAATAAAAATCAGCTCTCTCCCCAGGACAGTGATGGCTGAGAGAGCTGTTCAGTAGGGAACATGGCTTTTGAGCCCAAGTGAGGAAGTGGGAGACCAGCGCCCAGTGGGTGATGCCAATCTGCACCCCGCCAGGCTTCTCCATAAGGTATATATAATTAAAATGCTTCATTAATGACTGCCCTTTGGAGGCAGGGACCCAGTGGGCTTGACCCACCTGGTTACATCTTGTATATACACACTCACCCACGGGCATACTTCTGTAAGCACATACTCACACATTAGAGCATACACACACTCCCTTAAACACCTCACAGACACATACAATCACAGATATGCACATACCCACACTTTCATGCATATTTATACACACATGCACATGCACACACATTCACATAATAGACTATCATATACATACTTACACAAACACACATATACTCACACACACAGGCATATATGGACACGCATTAAGTTCACACACATGCACATAAACACCTTACATAACTATACAGACACATGCATACAAACCCCCACACACTCATGCACATGCAAATATGCTCATTAGTACACATTTACTCCATACACTTGCATACACACATCCATCCTTACACATATATAAACACACATGTATCTACTCTCGCTCACAGGTGCACATAATCACACACTTATTAACACACACACTGACACATGCTCCCACACAGGTATGCAGAGGCAGTCCCTCAGCCCTCCAGGGCTCTATGCTCTGCTGGGGGCACAGGGTGCATGGGCCAGCAGTCCAGCAGTTAAGTCAGAAAACTTTTCCCATTTATAGGCTCCTTTCCTCTTTCAGAAAAGTATTCCATGGGAAGAATCCGCAAGGAGGTGGCATGAGGAATGGAGAACACATAGGTCCATGGAGATCTCGGAAAATCTCATTCTGGAAGAAGTCCCTACGGATGTCCACAGCCTGTTGTTGGTGGGATACCTTTGCTTAGGGCAATAGAAAACATATCAAGGTTTTGCGGTTTATGGAGAATCTCATCAAACCCCTACTGTACCGCTAACCTGCCAAATCATTTCAAGCCTCAGTTTCCTTGTGGAGTTGCTGTGAGGATTAAATAAGATAATGTATAGAAATTGAGGAGCCCAGTGCCTACCATATAGTAAGCCTCAATAAATGATAGTTTTTATTCTTGGTATTCTTATTAATATGGATATTAATAACAATAAATCCTACAGCAATCCTGTTAGGTATTATTTTCCACGTTTTGTACAAATGAAAACAAAAGCCCAGTACTTTAGATGATTTGTGCCCAAGATCACATCACCACATGGCAGAGCTGGACTCAGGCCTTCTAATTCCAGGGAATTCCCTCCACTTCTCTGTGTCCACCTGAGGCCTGTCTCTTCTACCTGGCCCCGAATTTTGAGCTTCCCCACTTCTCCCTGCAGTAAGAGTAAGGGGGAGAGGGAAAGGGAAGAAGCAGACAATGTCTTCCTTCTCCATTTCATCCCACAGACAAGGGCCAGGCTCTGCTGTCTGAGACATGCTCTGAAATGGCTCTTATCTTAAATTTCTTCAACCCTATTCCATCTGAGGCCCCCAGGAAAGGGTTAACTCTGGCCCAGTTTGGCAGCAGATCTCTTTATGCTTCAAATCCTCCTCCCTTAAGACCACCTTGCCAGAACCCCAGCCTGAGACTACCCCTGCCTTCCTGTCAGACTCTACCCCCAAAACACCTGCTAGGGTAATTGGAGTAGAGGTGCAGACCCCAAGCCCAGGACCTAGTTCAGGTTCCTGTTCCTGCTCTGGCCCTAAATCACCCTGTGACCTTGAGCCAGTCATTTTCTCTCTCTGGGCCTCAGTTTGCTCTCTACCCAATGGAAGATCCTTCAAGCTATAACATTCTCTTATGCTAGGAAGCTGCATAGAATATCAAAGTCCAAGGCACGACAGTAGGAACAATAATTTGGAGTGAAGAAGCTTTGTAAATCATATCACAGCAGTAAGGATCTTCAGAAGATGCCATACATAGGTGCTCAAGTAGTGGTGTTAATAAAAAGAAGTTGCCCAGCCCAGGGGCTTACTGCCAGCTGTCCCCACCACTGCCATGTAAGCTCACACTGACAGCCAGACCTGGTCCCCCTCCTACCCTAGGCTTCCCTTTAGAGCTACTTGTGGAAGTCTACTGAGCTCCAGATAAAGAGGTAACTGGTGGGAGAGTGTGTCCACCCATTTACACATGTATACAAACACACACTGGAAAAGAACCAGTCCTAACATGACAGAAAGCCAGACCAGGCAGGCCTGCAGAGGAAGAGCTGCTCGGCCCCCAGAAATTATAGCACCTCCAACCCAATGAAGGGACTGCTTCCTATTATCAGGCCACCTTCTTCACACAGACTCAACCATCTCCTGCCACAGCCAGCTGAGGGATCAAGATTCGTAAACACTTAGTATAACGGCCTGTGCTGGATATTTTCCATTTGTTCCCACAGACCTTTTCCTCACGCTTCTCCCCTTCTGGGCCCCAGGAGTCTGACTGGTATGGATTACATAAAAGGCTCCTTCAATCTCTGGCTTCCAGTTGGGTTCAGCCCCCAGAAACCACAGAGCAGGAGGAGAATGAGCAGGATCACGGTCATTTGGCAGCATCCCTTCAGGAAGGCCATGTCTTGTCAGCCCTCTGTACACAGTACCTTCTCTAAATCCCCGCAGGCCCAGGGGCACTAACTGCTCCCCACAGTTGCTAGCCTCAGGTGCTGCACTGTCCTCTGTCAGTTTTCCTAAACTCTGTCCTCACCTTTGTAGACAGTTCCTTTATTAAGCTCTTATCAAATTGCCCAGCTTGAGTGTGCCATCTGTTCCTACCAGGACCCCAATGCATCCCTCAAGGAGAATGTTCTTGGTCAAATAGTGATGACAAAATCATCATGGCCAGAAAGAAGAAAGTCAGGCATAAACAGCTTTGGGACTATCTGGCCTTGTTGCTTCTCAGTACTATGTAGCTCTTTGTGGTGGGGTCCCCAACCTGAATGCTCACCAAGACCCAGCCAGGAATGTCAATGAGTCTAAGACTCCCAGGGGGCCATGGCGACTCAAACAGCACACTCCCCAGCTGAGGCCACCATTCAGCTCCCTCCACTGTTGCCAGGCAGAAATGCGGGCATAGGGTTGCAGACCTTCTAATTATTCAAAGGAAATTGAAAATACATATTTTTATGTAAAATTTTCTCTTGGCTTATGTGTTTTCAAAACAAAATGCAAGCCAAATGTATCTACAGCCAACAGAGAGTTGTTTGTTTTACCCAAGTTACACTCTGATACTAAAATTCAATCTTCTACATAGACAATTCAGAGGGATGACAGTTTGGGTGGCCCTGCCAAGGCTGCACACTCCAAATCTGTGAGTCTCTACCCTAGGGAAGAGGACCAGCAAGGGTCCTCCAGGGAAGAGTGTCCTTGGCAAAGACCACCGGAGAGACAGGCAGCAGTCAGCAGTGAGGCCAATAGCCCCACGTCAGGGACCAGTAGCTGGCCAAGATGGAGAACTAGATTGAGATGATTAGAAGTGGAGGACCCACTGAACAATGAGCTGGCCTCAGAAAGGCTGGGTTGTTTGGGGTTTCTTTGTTTTGTTTGCTTCCAATCTCTGATGTTTGATTCTGTACCAAGTTCTATCTGAAAATTGCAATGGTGTATACTCCCCATCCTGGTAGGGAAGGTGATGGCAACACCTTTAGATCCAAGATGAGAGAGCAATTAGTGTCACTCACAAAGGCCCAGCATCTGTCTTCCTTCAGGACCATCAAATCATTGGAGGCTCAGATGGCTACATCCCAGAAAGGGCTTCTTATCCCTCCAGCTATGTCTAGGCCCAGCCAAGCTCCCAAACTTGCTGGGCAGGAAAAAAAAATATTTCTAATGAGAAAAAGTCTCAGCTAGCCATTCCTCAATCTCCTACTTCTTTCCTTTCCTGAACTGGTCCGGAATTGTCAACTCCCTCCTCTGGCACTGCCCAGGCACCACCAGATACTGTGAGGCTGCTTTTTGGATCACCCATCACAGCTCCTCATTAGATTGTGAGTTCCCTGGCAGCAGGGCTGCCTTTTAAACTTTAACCCCTCAGGGCTCAAACCTGCTTCTTACAAATGGAGAAGAATAAATATATACATTATTGGGCATTTTGGGTGACATGACTAGAGAGTAATAAAAATTATAAGCATAATTATAAGACAACAGATTCTTACATTTATGCAGAACTTTGAATTTTAGGAATAAAAAATAATAAATCTAATAATAGAAATGATAGATGTCTTACATTTATATAGCACTTTGAAATTTGCAAAGCACTTTTACAGACTTAATTTTATATCATCTTCAAAATCATTCTTATAAAAATGGGGAGAGGATAGATGAAACAAGATAAGCAAAACATAAATTATTGCTGAAGCAGGATGATGTGGAAATGGGGTATACTGTACTATTCTCTCTACTTGGGGATCTGTTTGAAATTTTTCATTGTAGGGTTTAAAAACAAACACATACAATATTCTACTATGTAAGTAAAGTAAGAGGTGCTATCATTACCAGAATCATTTTAAAGCTGAAGAAACATAAACCCAGAAAGGGGTTTGGCTTGCCCTAGTCACTCAGTTTGTGTGGACCTGCACAACCGAGACTAGAGAGGTAGCATCCCCACTCCTTGCCAGGTGCTCCATTTTTTACATCACTGTTGCCCAAGTGGGTCCCACAAACACCATTTCTTTAGAATATTAAAAGGGTTCTACAAAAACTAATATCCCATAGTTAAATAAGTTTAACAAAGGGTTAAACAAAGCAATCAGGACCATTTCCTGCAGGACTGGTCAGAAACTCTATAGAGCATTCTGTAGAACTGGTGTTCTCCCACCAACCTCCAAAAGATCCACAGGCACAGAGAAGCCCTTTTGTGTATGCATTCAGATCCCCACTGGCCCCCAGAGCTTTCTGATCTTTCCAGAGACCAGAACCTTGGTCAAGTGAAACCCATGTGGAAGGGTGTACTGCAGATGAGCCCGGATGGATGTGTGTAAAGCTTTGGGACAAAAGCCAGACTTTTATGGAGTATAATAAGGCCTCTAGATAATGGCTTGGTCAGAATAGGTGTTGGTAGCAATGCTCATCAAGTTTTTCCATCTTCTTCTCCAACTTTCTCTACCTTGGTAGAAAAGCAAGTAAGAGAAAATATGATTTGCTTTGTAAAAGCTGGAAATGCATCTGTTTATCATCTTTAAATAACAACAACTAGTCCTTACTAAGCATTTACTATATGCCAGGCCCACAGCAACTCTAGTGAGTAGGTCTATTTTACAACCCACTTTAAAGATGGGCAAACTGAGGCTCATAGAGGTGAAGTGAGATAGAAGTGAGTTTTGAAGTCAGGCAGGGGGATTCTAGAAGCCCTACTCAGAACAACCCCAGCTGATAGTCCCTGGTCAGGAAGAAGCTTATAGAGCTCAACTGCCCCCAGTGGCAGGTCTTGAGAGTCAAGGGTGGCCTAGGGCCGGCCAGACTGAATGCACAAGACCCACATGCTGTAAAGATCATCTCCAGCAACCCCAGCAATTTCTCACACCCATTGGTTTATCCCTTTGCCTTTGTCTCCACCCCTTCCCCTAGTTCTGGTCACCTGCCATTGGGAGGCCTTTATCTGCAGCTGGACCAGCCCCAGTCAAGACAGACAACAAGAGCTAGAATTAACTATGCTGTAAGAGACTCGGCATTTAAAGTCCCAAAGAAGCTCTGGGCAACCTCATGCTATCTGAGCTCTGGCCTGCCCTTTGCCTGTAGCCTGTTGGCCCCCTCTAAAATGCCAGGCCTCTGCCTTGTTTCCTAATGGGCACCCCAGTCCCTTGGAGACCTGAACTCTCACTAATACAGCCTGCTTCACATTAACACCCCCAAGGAAACAGACCCTGAGTCTTATACCTCCAATCCCTGGCTAGGGTCTTGCTCCAAATGAAATGAGCACTAGGATGATAAAGGAATTGAAGGTAGTTTTATTGAGGCCTGCTGTGTGTCAGGCCATATGCCCACTAGGTGCCCTACTTCCTGCCTCATTTACCTAACACCCCCGCCCCTGCAACTACCTTACAGTGTGATTAACAGTATCACCATTTTACAGATGAGGAAACTGAGGCTCAGAGATTAACTAAGGTCACTGAAGCCATGCTACAGGTAATTGAAGGACTCTAGCTTGACTCAAGATCTAATGCCATAGTGTTATAACCATAATAACACAACTGCTAGTATTAAAAAAGGCTGCTGTGACTCTGGAGTAGATAATACCACCTCCATTTTACACAGCACTGTCACCCACAAAAGGAAAAGAATGTGCTCAAGTTCACTCGCTGTTACTATCACCCAACTTAGCACATACTATGTGCCAGGCATCTTACTTAGTATTTAGCATAATATCACATTTAATCCTCGCAACACTGAAGAATAGTAGTAGTATTATTATTATTCTCACTTTACAGATGGTGAAACTCAGGGGAAGCTTAGTGAGCTAAAACCAATTATCCAAAGTCACTGCAATAAATGCCAACCCAGCAGCCATACCCTGTGCTTCATTCTCAGAGCATCCTCACTTTTGTCCAGGTGCCCACTTCTCTCCAACATGACTTAGGGAAACATAATCCAAGTGAATTTTCATTACTTGAGCCAATCGCGGTCATCCCTTTCATCATACCAGTGATTGGTTTAGGAAGGAGCATGTGACACAGTTCTGGCCTATAAAACATAATGAAAGCCTGCTGGAGTGGTTCCAGGGAAATTTTCCTTGCTCATAAAAGGAGATGCCCAGATGGGTACCCACTTCTTCCACTGGACATTGTCATTTCTGAATGTGATGACTAGAACTACAGCAACCACCTCACCACCATGAGGCGCTAGCTGACATGCTGAAGAGAGCAGCCAGAGAGGTGGAAAGTACACGAGCTCTTAATATTTAAGCCCCTGATGCCATGCTTTTCTGATACTTGCTGCTAAACTGATATAGCCAAAGGGAATGTGAACTTCCATCTCTCTGGCTTTAGACTCAAAACTAGACCGCTTGAGTTCAAGTCCAGAATTTGTATCTGTATGCTATTCTACAATTTGAATATCATGCTGTCAATCTAGACTACCCAGGGATAGTTCCATCCCCCTGAACTTGGGCCTACCTATTTCAATCCTAGGTAAAAAACACAGGCCATGGCCCAGTCCAGTCTGGCCAACCAACTATGACTCCAAGCCCTGAAAGACAAGGATCCCAGCAGGCGCCCTGAGCAGACATAATGGAGAGAAGATCCTAAAGGCAGCCCCTGCCTCTTGAAAACCAAGTCTTGTTTCATTCTCCATTTCCACTGTCTTACTCTGTCATGGCCCCATAAATCTCCAGTTTATTAATCCTTTATATAAAGCAGTCGGTGTGGAATCTTGATTTACTCCCTGTTCATAAAACGCTAAGAAATTAAAGGTGGAAATTACCCAGAAGAGCACAGAGCCTCCATTGGGGAGTCCAGAGCCCTTCCTGGCCCTGAACCAGCCCCCCTCTACCCTTCTCACTTACATAGTTTAGGATGCAGTGATGTCATTGCATTTTCCTCTCCCACAGCCCAGAAGCAAGGGGTTCTTTCCTGAGACTTACACACGTCTGACCCCTACTAGGCACAAAGCAGGAAAGAAGGCGTCACTGTCTCCCTGAAACACCATTTCAGAGTCTCCTACTTTCTGAAAATTTTCCTCATCTTAAATTCCTTTGCTATACCTGATGAGGGTGGCAGGGGATGGATCAAGCTGAGGACAAAATGTAGAGAGCTGATTAAAACAATTCAAATACCAAAGTATCTAACAAACCCAGAGACATGACCAGGAGGGAGAATGGAAAGTTGATATTAAATGACTTTACCTACCTCGGTGTCTCAGTTGCCTATGATCATGCTCATTTCTCAAACTTCTGAGAGCACCTCAACACCACTTCACCCCAAAACTCCCCAAGACCCTCCAGGCATTCAGAACACTGTTGGTCTCTAAAATCCAGCAGAGCCTAGATCTTCCTAATGTAACTCTGGATGGGTCTAAGGTTTCTGAGGTTCTCACATCTCATGGTCCACCCCAAAGCTGGCTGCTAAATTCCACCTCTTCTTCACAGGAAGAGCCGCAAACAAGCATCAGTGTCTCATATCAAGGGCAAGGACTATCCTAGTTCAGCAATAACAACACATCTTTAGCCTGACTACATGCTAGAGATGGCACTGGGTAGTAGGTTCCTGTTTGGCCAGGTTCGTATTCCTGATGTTCTCACTGTGGTTTTGAAGTTGTAAAACTGTAATAAACAGAGTACCAGAAGAGGAGAAACACAGTCACTTAGCCAAATGGAGAGAGGGGAGCTCAAGGATGGCTTCCTGGAGGAGGCAGTGCCTGGGCTGAATTGAGAAGAAGGAGTACGACTCAACCAGACTAAGGAAATAGGGAAGGGAACCACAGTCAGAAAACAGTATGAGCAAAGGCACAAAGCTATGACACAGCATATGTGTCCTGGGAGTGTGGGAACGAGAAGCAGTATAAACTATGAGGTAGTGGGTGATGGGAAAAAGACAGGGAGAGGCAGCTGGGCTTTGGCTGCTATGCTAATAAGTTTTTTTACTTTATCTCAAGGGCAATGAGTAACCATTAAAGGGTTTCTGACCAGACAGGGACATGGTCCGGTTTGCACTTCAGAAAGATCCCTTTACCCGCATGGGAGCATGGTCTGAGGAGGGAAAGAAGGAAGGAAAGAGGCATCACAGGCAAAAGACGGAGAAGGTCTGAGGCAAGACAGAGAGCTCTTTGGTCTGTGGGGACAAGCTGTGTCTGCCCTCAGTACTATTCAAGGACACAGATGGGGTCTGGATGGAACAAGAAAGAGTGAGGAGACAGGCTGGGGGCTCCATGGGACATGGGAAGGGCTTAACCAGAGGTAAGGAAAGCAACTCAAATCTCAGTCCTTTGTCCCTGTGAGCCTCCGTGCCCACTTGACCACAGTGGCTGTTTGCAGGCAGTCTCCCCATCACCCCGAAGCCCCCTGATCCCTCCTGCCTCTGGTCAGCCTACAGCTCCTTTTCCTGCCTGGGTTGAGGAGGATGCTTTCCTTGTTCACTGTCCATTTCCCCCATAATAAAACAGAGTTGACCTTCATTATGCCTCATCACACTGGTTATTGAGTCTGTCCACTTCCACCAGACACAGTGCCTCAAGGACAGGGACCATGTTTTCTTCATTCCTAAGGCTGATGCTACTCAAAGCCTGATGGAAGAAACTCCCTGTGTGGACTGTATGATGGGTTTCCTTCTCATTGTGCCCAGTATGCCCAGAGAAGATGTGTTTCTGCCAGCATGGGAGCTAACACCTGTCTCCTTCCAAATCACTGTCTCCACCCCCACCAAAAAATATCACCAAAACAATACTCTCAAAACTGATGTTCCCACCATTTCTCTTCCAAATAAGAAAATTAACAAGTATGTTTTCAGCACCTAACATGTGCTATTATCTCTCTCATAATCCCATAGAGTAATGACTTGCTGCCATTTTACAGGTTAAGAAACTGAGATTCAGAGAAGCTAAGCCACTTGCTCAAGTCACTCAGCTCACAGTCCCAGCCTAGACCTCCGAGCTCTCCTGTAGAGTTTATCAGCACGTAGAGAGGTCCAAGTGTGATCTTCAGTTGTAGATCCCCTCTGGCCTCAGTTTTCTCCTCCAGAGATTAGGGTATCCGGAGGACCTCCCAGGGTGGTTTGAGAAAACTGAATGAGACAATCTATAAAGAAGTGAGCACACAGTACCCTTCCACGCACAACCATTGCCCTGCATGGCTCAATGCTGTCTAGAGGGCAGGCTGCCCTCCCAATGCTTCCACGGACTCTGCGCCCCTCCTGGGGAGGGCAGAGAGAGGCACACTCCAGAATGATAAGTGAACCAATAAACCAAATTTTTGTCTGGGCGGGTATAAATTATAGCAGGAAACATTTGGGGTTGGTGTCTTCTGTGGCATTAGAAGTATCATTAATTATGTATTAAGTGTTTGAAAGGAAAAGACATCAGTAGCCTACAGGATGTATTTGCATAGTAATGGAGGATTGATTAGATAAAATATCTATACTGAAGGCTACTGGGATTCAGGTCCCAGGCTTCACAGTGGTGGTAAATTACAGTCACAAAAATCTCTGCAATAGTAAATAAGGTGTCCCAGTTGCTGAGGGGACTCTCAGTGCCTGCTGATAAGAGTTGGGCAGCCACCCGGCCAGGAAGGGGAAGCAGGGCAGGGCCTCCTTGTTGCTGGGGCTCTGGTTTTCCAGATGGGTGACTCCTCTCTCCAGCCCAGCCTTGAGCTGGGTCAGAAACCCCTGCTCATCTCAGTCTGCAGATGCTGCAGAGCACGGCTTGAAGCTGCTTCCTAAAACCTGGACTTTGCTAAAGGCTATTCTGCAATTCCCTCTGGAAGTTAGATGCCCAAGTGAAAAGAAATGCTTATGTTGCTTCCTACACTTTAGTCTGTGTGCCCCTTTTAATGAGAAGATGGGGAGGGTTGAAGGAGAGTTACTCCCACTCTTGAGGAGATGAGGGCCACCAAATCCCCTGTAGACTGGAGCCAGGCACACTGCCCAGAGGCACAGGGGAAGGCTCCTACTTGAGCGTTGGTGACAATAATAACAGGCAACATTAATGACCGCTTCCTGTGTGCCAGGCCAGGTCTAAGCCCACTCACTGCATGGATTAACTCCCTTTACCTTCAAAGGAGCTCTCTACAGTAGGTGTTATCATAAACCCATTGTCAGGTGAGGAAACTGAGGCATGGAGAGATCTCCCCTAGATATCAGCTTTGCTCACTCCCTCACCTCCTTAGGGTAACTACTGAAATGTCACCTTTATTAAGACATTCCCTAACCACTCTGTTTAAAACTAGAACCATATCCCATTACTCCCTCATCACATTTCCTGCCTTTCCCCTTCCCCCGCCCCTGCCCATTACTTGTGACCTTCAACTATGATCTATCATCTACTAACTAATTTCGTTTATAGTCTGGCTCCCTGAACTAGATAGTGAGTAAGTTCCACAAGGGCAGGATTTCAATCTGTTGGTCTTATATCATCCACTACCATATTCCCAACAGCTAGAATGAGTTCAGCACATTGCAGGTGCTCAAAAAACATGCACTGGATGAGTAGAGGTTGAGTCACCTGTCCAAGGTCACCCAGCTTTTAAATGGCAGAGCTGGGTCTATGGCCATGACACCCTGAACAAGCCCGATCTTGTCTGATCTTGGAAGCTAAGCAAGGTCGGGCCTGGTGAATACTTGGATGGGAGACCACCTAGGACACCAAGTGCTGTAGGCGTAAAATATAAAAAAAATAAAGGATTGTAAACAGACAAGGTCCTTGTAATCTGTAAGGTCAACCAAGAGTTGCCCTGCCTAAAATAAACAAATAAATATAAATAAATTAAATTAAATTAAATTAAGAGGTTGAAAAAATAAATAAAAATAAAAATAATAAATGGTGAGCTGGGGTTCAAACCCAGGAACCCTGGTCCCTGACCCAGGGTTCTGAATTATCACTCAGGAAGGACATTCTCTTTTCTGATGAAGACGTATACAGGTGTTATAGGGGGATCCAGACTCACCACTGCTGAATAAAATCATGGACAATGGTGTCTCTGAGCCTTTTGTCCCCCTGAACTGAGCTGGGAACACTACGGCTTCTGGGAACAGCTCTGGTTTGACTTTTTGTGGGCAAAGACAAGCAGACCTGAAAGAGGCCCTCTCTGAGTAAACCCTGTGTTATAGACTGAATGTTTGTATCCCCCCAAAATCATATGTTAAAGCCTCTACCCCTCAGTGTGCTTGTATTTGGAAGTAATTAAAGTTAAATGAAGTTAGTAACTAAGGGTGGGGCCCTGATCTTACAGGATTATGGATTTTATTAAAACAAACAAACACCAGAGTGCTGTCCCCCTCTGGAGCACCTACAGAGAAAAGGCCATGTGAGTACACAGCAAGAAGGCAGCTGCCTATAATCCAGGCAGAGAGTCCTCACCAGAAACCATATTGGCAACAATCTTGACCTTGTGCTTCCAACTTCCAGAACTGTAAGAAAATTAATTTCTGTTGTTTAAGCCACCCAGTACATGGCATTGTGTTATGGCAGGCCTAGCAGACTAATACATAGTGTTAAGGCTGAGTGCTGAGGGGGTCTCTCATCTGCTCAAGAATGATGATGGCTCCCTACTACATGCAAGGTAAGGTCCAGATTCTAGCACCTCATCCCAATCGTGGATTAATTAATGGACTAATGGTGGCTGAATCAGACCCTATTATATGCTTTCTAAGATATGCTCGGCCCCAGCTACCTCCCAGACTGTCAGCTACTTTCTCAATGGACAGCCAGGCCACTGTCACTTCATGGTCTCATCTAACACCACCAGCTGTCAGCCTCCCTTTGGGTGATGGCCAGGCTCTAGCACAGCCTCCACTGCAACCACCACAGGAGCCAAATGCGCTCTAGTGGCTGGGTTCAACGCACTGGACCTACTGTGGTGCTGGGGACTCTCACCACATCTGGACTCAGCTGAGGTGCCATGTCACAGAGCATGGATTCAGCGTTTCCAGTGGTTGCCCAGAGGAGCCAGGTGATGTGATCCAGAAATGCAAAGGAGTTGATACCCAGGGGGAAATTCTGGACCATTGAGAGACCAAGATGCTGGCAGATAAACTCTCTACCTGGACCTTCAACGTTTATTCTGAGTCACAGTGGTTCCACTCAGCTTAACCACAGACATCCCTCATAACTAAGCAACCAGTATTCTTTTCTCACAAAGGTGTGGCTAGCTGGCACTTGCTTTTCTTCCTCCCTTGCCTCACATCCCTTTTCTTCTCACTCTCTTTGCCCTGAGACTGCACCCCTAGCCCTAGTGAAGCATTAACACCAGTTTTGCCTCAAAGATCTGTTTTCTGGGAACCCAAAATCTGCTCGGCATGGATGGCCCTTGGTGCCCAGGAGGGCCTTGATCAAAGTAAAGACACACAAGAAAACATGAACTACTTGACTTTGAAAAAGAAACGAGGTACTGTGGACCCTTTGATGGCAGGGAGAGTGGGAACCTGAATCCTTGGAGACACAGACAGGACTCTCCTGTTTCCTCTGTTTTCTCTGCAAATGCTTCCACCCATGGGAAGACAACCCAAGTTCTCTGGGGACTGACTTCCTGAAAGGCACTGAAGATATAAGCCCATGTCTGTTGCTGGTCTGAGGAGCATCTGATAAACAATTTATACTAGGGTATAAAAGATACACTAGTGGAACCTCTGTTTTCTAATGGAGCCGATGGAGACTGACGATGCTAACATTTACTGAGTCTTTAGTATGTTCCAGGCACTTAGCTAAGCCATTTACTTGCGTGGTTCATTTCTATGTAGTATTAATAATATTAAGTACTATTATTCATCCCCCTTTTACAGATAAGAAAATGGTTGCCAGAAACCATACAATTAGTACTCAAACCCACATCTAAAGAGAGAATGTTGAGCTCAGTGATGGCCCTTATGGAAGATACTTTGAGAGTATAGCTCTCCTAGGATAGATTTTTGGGTAGGTATTTTCTGTGGCATTAGAAGTATTACTAATTATATATTAGGTATTTAAAAGGAAAAGACACCATTTGCTCCTTTGCTTCCTATAAGGCCAGTCCTGTAAGGTCCCTACCCAGTCAGAATAGGTACAAAATTGCTGAAACATCCAAGGTGGACCTTCTTTTTCATCCCCTGGGATAAGTCAGCAGAGGCTTGAGAAGCAGGTGACACTGCAAAAATTGGACTGTATTTATTCCCAGCTATGAAGTCAGAAAAGCAACTAACATGGAATAAGAAAATCTTCTCCCCCAACTGCCTCCTCCCAGGATCCCAAGGCCTCTAAGCCCCTACATTGCTAAACAAAAGGAAAAACAGGTTTTGGTGGCTTCTGTCCTACCCCAGCCCTTAATTTTGGGATGGAGCTCTGGACCAGAAAGAATAAAAGAAAAAGCAGCACTTCTTAATATAATGACCTTCAAGAGGAACAACTACATTTTACCTTGAAAACTGCAGAACTAAAGTCTATGTAGAACTATTGTCTACATAGAGTCAATGTAGACAATGCAAATGATATGCATGTGATATGCAAACGCAATGCAAATTGACCAGGGCAGCCTGAGGGCTTAGTGTGCCTCTAGAGGGAGGTAGAGAAACAGGGACTGAGGACAATTAGGCAGGACTCCATCCAGGGACCTGGGGTCAGGGACCGCATGAGTGTTCTGTATGGGAGAAGCCTAGATCCAGGACTCTATGCACTGTAACCCTTCCCAACCCCATGGAGCTCTCTGGTCACACCAGCCTGTACTAGATACACGTCTGTGTATACACTCACACAAAACCACTGTCACCACACAGACACACACATTAAAGCACACACACACTCACAGAAACACACACTAACAGTTATGCTGTCATGGAAACACAGCCACTAACAACACAAAACTACCATTCCAACACAGAAACACACAGACTCATTCACATACCTACCTACACCACCACACATTCAATAACAAACACATGGATGAAAGCAGACAGCTACACACAAACACGCACAGAAACACACCAACAGACACAGAGACCCACACAGAAACACAAACAGATATAAACACACATCCATATCAATGCACTGTAGCCAGTGAGATAAATCTACCTGGAAGAGAAAGAAATCTGGATGTATTAAATATCTCCTTTGCGCCAGGCACGGTGCAGGAACTTTAAATTCTCATTTAATCCTCACAAAGCAACGTTAAGAATTGAAGTAATTATCCCAATATTTACTGACAAGCCAAAGGAGGCCCAAATGTGAACTAATGGGCCCAGGCTTCCCCAGTAAGCAGTAAAAAAGAGAGTCCCAATTTCATTTGGTACCAATACTGCAACATTCCTCTCCCCAGTGGAGCCTTCCCTATACATAGTAGGACACAGAAATTACGACCAATTACTTTTTCCACCTCGTGGTCCTCCCCAGCCAGTTGCTAACCCCATCTGGCTTCTTCAGAGATATTCTCACTCTTTTCTATCCTGCCCTTTCATCATGTCAGCTAGGATGTGCTCTACAATGCAACCTACATTAATTCTGGAGTATGTATAATCTAATTTGGAAATCTGCTGAGGGAGAAAGGAAATTTCTTCAAACCCAAATGCTATACAGACTGGATTTTCAGTTGCTGCCTGTGTCTGAGTGAATATTCACCCTAGAAGAATGCCTCTTTCCCCTAAAGTATAGAAACTTTAAATGCTACCTCTCCCACCCCTTCCCACACATACACTCAAAAAAAATGTACTGTTCAGCTCAAAGAATGGAATAAGATAGTCATGAGGATATAAGGTATAACATAGGGAATGCAGTCGATAATATTGTAATAACTATGTATGGTGTTAGATGGGTACTAGATTTATCAGAGTAATCACTTCATAAATTATATAAATTTCTAATCACTATGTTGTACACCTGGAACTAATATAGTATTGTATGTCAACTGTAACTGAAAAATAAATTAAAACAAAAAGAATGAATAGTATTTTTTTTTATTTCCTGTCATTAAGTCACCATACCGCCGTGGACAAGTCACCCACTGTCCCAGGGTCTCTGTTTCTTCATTTGCCTGTGAGAGGTAAGACAAGCTGATTCCCCAGGCTCCTTCCCTCTCCCACTTTCCATCTTCCTGATTGCATACGAGCCTGAGGCTGACAGTTGCCCCACAGTGAGCTACCCCACAGTGTTCCCCAGAACTGTCCCTTGGCCTTGGGGACTCATTGCTAATGCTGAGATCTGAAGAGGAGCTAAGGCTTGGGCTCCTGCCAGGGAAAGACAAGGTTGGCCACAGCCCCAGGGTCAGGATTCACCTATCACTCCTAGGCCAACCTGTGACATTATGGTCCCCTCATAACCTTGAGAGGTTCATAAGGGAGGTAAGCTGGAGCAGGGGAACCTTAAAATATAATAAGGCTGTGATCAGAGCAGGCCACAGTAGTTGCAAAATGTTACACTATTGGTTTTGAGTGTATTTTAGTGCCTCAGATTCTTTCCAAATTAATATTCATGGGGACTGGCATGCCATTTATTTGCATATGTAGATTATTGCTCATTCACTGCAGAATAAAAAAATTTAGCATGTTTTTATTTATTGTATTTATTTTAAGCTTGGATGATAAACCAGACAGGTCAGGCAGGGGAAGGGCAGCTTCCAAGGGCAGGAGTGGATTTTAAATTATTTTTGCTCTAAGGAAAGGTGGGTCCTACATACTCAGGAGTAAGTCATCCCTACTCTGATCCACAGAACCAATTCCAGGACAGCCCTTCTGAGGTCATCCCATTAAACCTCTACCTCAGGAAGGCTGGCCACCTGACATGGCCCCATACAAGCCTCTGGGAAATCAACCTTGCCACTGTCATTCAAGATCACTGACGAGAGGTAGGCATCAGGTTTGAGGTGTTACCTTGGGTCAGTCACCCAAGTGCATGTTTCTGAGGATGACAATTTGCCTTCAAAGTTGTAAAGCACATATTTTAGAGTTATGAAGCTGGATGGTAGTAATGGTCACAAATTAATGAATATATTTAATACCACAGAACTGTACTTAAAATGATTAAAATAGTAAATGTTATATTATGTATATTTTACCACAATAAAAATAAATTTTTAAAAAAACACAAACTTGAAAATAAATGCACCCAAAAAGTGCTTGCTAAAGTGCGAAGCCATAGTAAAGGTAGGTGTCGTTAAGGTATCACACCTGCCTCTCTCCTACAGTAACCAGCATCCACTCACCCCAAGGGCCTTCAGGGAAGGCTCTATCCCCCTGCCACTGTCTTTTGAGGATCTGAGGACCATGATTAAGTTCTATCCTCCTCTTTACCAGCTTCACTCCTCTTTTCTGCACCAAAGAACACGTCTTAACAGCTCCACCAGAAAGCTCTGAGTCTGCTAGAGATTCATGAATTACTCCCAAAGTCCTTGCACTCTGATAACTCAAAGAGCCCTGAAGACTACTGGCGAGGGTCTGTAGATAGGCAGGAAGTGAAGCCTAGTAGGAATTTCATGAGCTTTGACTCCGGCCGACTTGAGTGGAATACACATGCTTCCAATGACCAATAAGACATTGACCTATCAATTTCTCTGAGCCTCACCCTTCACATCTGTACAGTGGGGATAATACTATTCTACCTCCCTCTTGATGGCACATGACAAAGGTTGAAAACGTGGTTTCTATTCTGATTACAGAACAATTAGCAGCAGTTCTGGCATTAACTCATTCAGACCACTAGGGGCGCTATTTCGGAGCTCTCAAGGATTTTCTTTAATCGCGGTTCCTTAGGCACTATAAGAAACACACATGGTGTGTTTTCATTTCAATGACCAAGCAGTGACAGTCAGTCTCAACGCCCAGCTTTGCATCAGGATATGCTGTTGCACTAATATTAAACAGAGCTCCTTTAATTGTTGTGGGCTAATGAGGAAAAAGTAGCCGCTTAATGTACAAATGCTTTTGTGCTAAATGCCACCAAATGACCCTATTGCAGGTTGTAGGAACAAAGGTTTCAGTCATTCCCAGTGAGAAAAGTGGTGGGAGAGTTGAGTCACCAAAAAGCACTTGGTGGAGGAAGCAGCCAAAATGCTTCACGAAGCCAAAACCACAATCATGTCACAAGGGCTGATTTAGTCTTAGTGAAAGAACTGCATTTATCGTGTTAAATTAATATTGTTAATCTGAATGTTGTTGGCTTTGTAGTTTGCATTTTAATTTATAAACTTGAGTGAGATTTAAGGTTATGTAAGAGTTATATGCATGTTATGCCTAGTTTTGCATTTATATATGTTTAAATATTATTGTATTAATAATTAGGATAATATTAAAGGTCTGTGGGAATCTTTTTCTCCCTTTAAAATAGAACCATCTGTACATTTCTCAAGTTTTAAAACCATTGGCCTAAAAATTAATGCAGAGACCAATCTGAGGAGTAGCTAGAGTCTCTGAAAATCAGGTTTACTATTTATTTTCTTCTACAATGGATAAGGAGAGGGGAGGTTTGGTTGAGAAGAAACAGTAACAGAATATGCAAAGGTTAATGACTTACCTACGGTCACTCACAGGTCAACCTCCTCACCCAAGATTTCTGTCTTAAATGGCAAGGAGGTATCCAAGATCTTGGGTGAATTCCTTCCTCCTTGCTCCTGAAACATTTTATTCCTCACTGACTAAGAAATGAAAGCTAAGTAAGAGTGGCTTTCTCCACATCCCAGCTCCTCTCCCTCCCCACTCAGAGCCAAAGTTGCATCCAAATCTTGGGGAAAGGTAGATTCCTCTCCCAGCTACAGGCAGAGGTTCCCAGAGGCTCCCAGCTCATAGAGCCCTAAGAATGCCCAGAATAAAAAATTTCCTGCTGTGAAGAAACAATGCAAAAAGAAGGCTCCACCCACAGATCCCTGCAGAGCCCTCCTCTTTCCCAACTCGGGCAGAAGCACAACCAATGGGTAACCACTGAGCCCAGCTCTGTTCTGGGTCTCAGAGATGGGGAATAAACCAGTTTCAAGGAGCTGGTTTGTTAGAGAGGTGAGAGCTACAAAGTGGACAGGAAGCCAGCCAGCAAGTAATCAAGGGCCCAGTTGTGCAGTGGAGAGTTATAGGAACTCAGAGGAGAGGAAAACCAATGACAGCAGAAATAGAAGCCCACTGGAAGGTGGGGGACCAGAGCCAAGCTGTGAAAGACAAAGGGCACCTGGCTGAGTGGAAGGAAGTGGTTATTTCAGGCAGTGGCAACAGCTGTGAAAAGAGTCACCTCTTTCTGAGACAGTGAAGAGGCTGAAGATGAGGAGTCCTTACCTCCTACCACGCTCTCCTCCTCTCCACTGCTGCATTCTTGCTGATCTTGCTTTCTTGCTGACTTACCAGGCGAGTGCTTACCTCAGGGCCTTTGCACTTCTGCTTGGTGCCCTCTGCCCCCAGTTATTGACATGGCATCCTTCCTCTCAGTTTCTGCTCAAATGTCACCACCAGAGAAGCCTTCCCTGACCATGCTGTATAAAATAGTAGCATCCCATAACTCTATATACCCCTTTTACCTTGCTATTTTTCTTCATTGTAACCATCACAAAATATATTATATACTCTGTTTTTTACCATCTGTCTCCCCTCACTTCAAAGCAAGTTCCATGAAAGCAAGGACTTTGTTTTGTTCCCTATTATAATGAGCATGTGGTCAATGTTTAGTATTTATAGAAGAAATGAATAAATGAATAAATGAAAGGAAAGAAGAATACCACAGATGATGAAAAAAAGCCAGTCAGTTTCTGAAACTAGCAAAGACTTCCAACAGATCACCTTCTTATCGATAAGTCATCTGTTCTCTTTCCACAGGTAAGACACCTGAAACACAGAACCAGATGGTGGCAGGTTGAGGGTGAATGAATACAAAGGGTAGAGGAGTTCAGAAAACCTGGCTCAGACCCAGCTAGATTCCACTAACAGAATGTTTTATGCTCTAAAAGGAATCTCTGGTCCCAGCTTGAGGATGGCAGGAAAAACAGTCAAGGTAAAAAGCTGAGTGATCAACAGAAGCCACAACCTAACAGGAGGCGAAAGTCCTCAGGAAAGAGTCAAAGTAAATGTCAGAGTTTTAAAAAACACTCTCAGGACAAAAGAGGGCCTGAGACTTGTTAGAGACAAGAGACAGAAAGAGGCAGGGGGACACAGCAAATGAGGAAAAAGAGACCAAAAGAACAGGGTACCCACAGGGTTGGGAGAACCTTAAGATGTATGAAACAGCACAGAGGAAAGAACTTGGCCTTGCCCCTCACTCTGCCTCCCACTGGCTGAGTGAGCTTTGGCAAGCCACTTAACCTCTCTCAACCTCCACTTCCTCATCTATAAAATGACAAAAACCTTGACCTCACAGGCTGAATTAAAACAGCTCCTAAAAAATCACCTAAAGTAGTAGCCAGTATAGGGCAAGCATTCATCAAATTTAGTCCTTTCTACAAACTGAGGTTAAGGGAAAAAAGGCGAAGATTAACTGACCTTTCAAGTAAATCTTATTTTCCCTATTCCTGTGATTTATTAATTTAATAAATACTCATCAAAGGGCCACGTGCTTGCTGGCTATAATGCTGGATACAAAGAAGGGTCCACCCCACCCCATCTCGGGCCTCCATTGTCTTACATCCAGTTGGAAAGACCAGGAACATTCCAAGAAAACGCTGAACAATGACACCAGCAGCACATTATTAAGTACCAAATCTGTGGTGTAGGCAATAATTGCTACAGAAGTTCAGGGGAAGGAAAGATCGATGCTTCGAGATCACTGTGGACTCTGGTGGTCAGGGAAGGTCTAATGAGGATGCAGCTCTAACACTGGCCTTGAAAAGAAGAGAGGTTTGGGTTAAACACAGAGAAGGGCAGAATCAGCCATGGTAGTGAATCTTAGCAAGTAAGATGCAGGCTGGTCAGTTGTGGAAGCTTTCAAATACCTATTTGAGGCATTTATGCTTCATCCAGTGAGTACTATGGAAAACAAGAGGATAAAAATAAAGTTTTAGGATGACTTAAAGGAGAGAGATATGGGAGGTTGGAAAATGACATCCCAAGTAATATAATGTATCTGCAGCCATGGATTCCAGACTCGCTGCCACCTCTGCCCTAGAAATTACAGACTATGCTATTTGCAGAGCCCCACAGACTGCTCCTAGAGACATGCACCCCCAGGACCCTCATGCACTGCCCCAAGAATGGGAGATCTGAGCAGGAGGCTACAGCTGTCGCCTGGCATGAGATGGAAAGAACCTGAACAAAGGAATGTCTCATGTCAGAAAGGACTTATATCTAAGAAACAATGAAGACCAAAAAATGTTGGTGATTGAATACTGAAAATAAAGAAAGGAGGCAGACATCAAAAATGTTGCTAAGGTTTGAGCCCAACATCTGGGAAGATGGTGCTGCCAACAACAAAAATGAATAATACAGAAGGGCAGATGGCTTCAGAGAGGAGAAGACATTAGATTTCATCTTAGACATATGGATTTCACAAAGGCAGCCAGACATCCAAATAATAATAATAATATTTAATCAGCAAAGTATTTCTGAAAACTGAAATGTAGTATGAAGTAGAGTTTGAATTGTCATTCAGAAGTGGAAACCAGGAATCCAGGACTGGCACAGAAGCCACTGTAATCTGTCTCCCAGAACCACAACTGGTCATATTTGGACTATCAAATATGCTGTGATTGAAGAAGTGAAATCTCATGTTGGCCTAATGGTCCCATTTACCACTGAAAAGCAAGAGGAAGCAAGGTGGGTAGAAGAAGTTCATAACCCACCCATATACAAATACTCAAATTCTATTACACACCATGAACCATTTCCTTCAGGAAGCTTTCCCTAACTAATGTCACCCTCTGATATCACACTCCTTCTACCATACTTGGTCTGCAAGTCTTAATTATTTTAGTCCTAGTTCTGTTCTCCGATTATTTGATATTCTGTCTACATGATCTAGTCCTCACGTGTCTCCTACCCTAGATTATAAATCTTTAATGTCAGATATAAAATCTTCAAATAATCTTTTACTTCTCTTAAACCAATCAAGTATAATTACTGGGTTAATTCAGATTTATCTTCCCAATACATTCTCATTGTATAGATGGGTATACTGAGGCACAAAGAAGTGAAATACTTTGCCCAAGGTCACAGGGCTAGAAAGGAGTAGAAAGAAAATTCAAACTCTATAACAGGTACTGTTGGTTGCTTCTTTCCCCCTTTCAAAAGCGCCCTAAATTTGTTTGTCCCTGTGGTTCAACACATACATCAAAATTATTCTAGACTAATTATAATGATCTTATTTCCTTGACTGAGGTTGGTGAATGCATGGGCATGTGATTCACAATTTCAGCCAATGAGACACAAGGGAAAGTCTGCTGAGGAACTTTTGAGAAAGTTGCCCTCCTGCCTTTCTGTTTCTGCACATTATTGTGAGGGTGTAATAACTGGAACTGTTGCAGCCACCTTGTGACCTTGAGAACAAGGAACAATGAAAAGAATCTGTATTTTTGCTTATGCTGTTAAACCATTGAAAGAACCAAGCTTGGGGCAGACATAGCCCATGCCTCTTACAATGGAAAACACTAAATTCCTTATTGTTTCAGCCAGTCGAGTTCAAGTTTTCTGCTACTTGCAGCCCTGGCTGATAGGTCAATCAAGGTTCTTGTCACTATAGATACCAAGCATTGTGGGAGATATATAACAGGTAAAAGTCCTGGTCCCTGCCCTCATTGTGCGTATCCCAAGATTAGACATTCAATAATTATTCAATCTATATTTAAATAATTGATTTTCCCCTTGCTCACCGGTTGCAGGGGATATATTCCCTGAAAGTATCTTTCCTTTACTAAACCTCACTACCTCTAAGTTTCAGCATCTCTTTTTAACTGTGGTCTCAGTATTACTAACCAGGTCCTTCTCCATCACTTTCCCCCACCTCTGAGGATCAAGCTAAAAGAGAGGTACTTGCACTTAGTCCAGAGAGACCATCATTGAAACTCTGCATTCCTAAATATTTGTTCTTTGAAATGTCTTTCTCAATTAGATCTCATCCAAATGTTTGAGAGTCAGGCTGAATTCCAACTTTCTGCTCCAGAACAGACATGTTGAGCCTGCATAATTACTGCAACCGGCTTTATTTGCTATAAAAACATGGATTTTTTGCTACTTCTCAACTGTAAAATAATCAATAAAAAGAATCCAGATGAAAAATGCCAGCATTTATGAGAACAACTCTTTTATAATTCTTTTCTTTTGGCCCTAATTAACACATCGAGGATAAAGTGTGCTGTTACATTTATCCAAGCAGCTAAGTTGAAACTCAAACTCCCTTTTCCTCCTGCTGAGATGCAACTTCATGTCAGAAATATAGGTGAAACAGACAGACAGTTTCAAAAACATGTTGAAATGCTCAAAAAACAGATCTGTAAACCTGGTATGGATTTCCTTCAACCTCTCTATTCACACTGCTGTTCAATTTACTTCTTTCTCCCCTAAGAACACATTGCATAGTTCCTGTCAAATGAAACACAGATAGTTCCATTAGCAGGAGAAGCAATCTCTCTGACTTTCTTTTAAATGAAGAAGACATGCCTTTTTGGACAATGACCACCCAGGCCATGAAAGTTTCATGAGGGGCTCTCAGAGTGGCTGACACCTTTTCAATTATAATACTGCTATAATAAACACCCACAGAGCCACTGGGCATGGAGTCTGCATCCAACACATGACACCTATTTATTCCCTAATTATATTGCAATATATTCTCTCTGTGTGTGCTGATGAAGATAAAATATTCGTTTAATTCTATGGCCTCCTGGAGGGTTAGGGGGAAGGGATTGTACAGGCAAGTTCTGAGAGTTTTTAGAGCTAAATCACAGCCTTTGTTTGATTTCAAGAAAATCATTCACTTTCCCTATTCTACCACAGTGGTTCTTTAACTGTGGTCCCATGAGTATCAGCATCACCTGGAGACTTGTTAGAAAAGCAAATTACTGGACCCACTCGACCCACTGAATCAGAAACTTTGAGGGTGGATCTCAGCACTCTGTTTTAATAAGCCTACATTGAAGTCTGAGAACCACTGGTCTACAAAATAGGAAAGGAAGAGTATCATTTTAAAGTGAATCAGAGATCAGGGATACCTGGTCTCCACAGGGACTGGGCTCCTCTTTCTGTATAGCACTCCCAATCTGCAGAGTCAGGGCTCCATTTATCCATCTGTACAATGTGGCTATAAAGTTTACCAAGTAGCTGTGGATGCTGAAATATAAGAAGCACATGGTTACCTGGCACCAGTCTCTATGGATACCTAGCATGATCACAGTTGTCAACACTCACCAGCTCCCTCTTGTCATACCCTGATTGGCAGAAACTCTGCAGAACAGCTCTCCACTGCCATATCTGAGGTCATTAATGCAGCTCCCTCTGGGTTACCCTTGGCAACCAGAAGCCAGGGTCATGGAAGTCCACAGAATCACTGAATCTCATAGCCAACAGCTTCAAGCCTTTTCACCTCGGATCCTTGAACCACTAAGGGGAGGCTCAAGATTCTCTGTTATATTGTCCAACTTCAGCACTTTTTCAGACATCTTTTGTGTATTTGCTTCCACTCTGCAACTAGACTTTAAACCTGTAGAGGACGGAAGCCTCCAATGTCAGTATCATGTGATATAAGACTCTGCCTGTCCGGTTCACTGCTTTATCCCCAAGACCAATGCCTGGCACAAAGGTGGAGCTCCAGAATTATTTGTTGACTAAATATTCCTAGTGTAGTAAATGCCCTGCCTATAGTAGGTCCAATAGTAGGTCCAAAACACTCAAGTATCTAAATTCTAAAGTTATGGTTAGGAAGGGGCAAAGAAATTACAGTTGACCCTTGAACAAGGTGACCCTTGAACAACACAGTTTTGAACTGCGTGGGTCCACTTATACTTGGAATTTTTTCAATTAATATACAGTTGGCCTGCCACATCCATGGGTTTGGCATTTCTAGATTCAACAAACCTCAGATCAAAAACAGTATTTTCCATCTGCTTGGAGTACATAGATGCAGAGGGCTGACCGCATACATTGTTCTACTCCATTTTATATAAGATACTTGAGCGTCCATGGATTTTGCTATTCGCGGGAGTACTGAAACCAATCCTCCACCGACATACCAAGGAACGACTGAAGTTTGGAAAAGTCAAAAGTTATAAATGGATTTTTGACTGAGGAGGGTGGCACTTCCTAACCACCCCCAACCCATCCATGTTGGTTGAAGGTCAACTATATTTGAAACCTTAGGGAACAATGATTAAGAGGAAAAAGAGAAGCAAAAGCCTGAATATTTCAGCTGGGAGCCACAACCCTTGGTTCACGGGATGCTGACTTCCCAGCCAATTGCTCATCCTAGATGTAGAACTAGAAGACGTTTTCAGTTCTGAGCTTGAGTTCGGAGCATCTGGGTCTTCTAGCTACCCTAGTGCTTCTCACTCAAAGGCCAAATTCTCATTCGCCCTAACCCTTCTGTCCTTTGACCAGCCACTTAACAATTTCTGAGTTTTCCTACCTTTTAGTACTCAAGGCTTGTCCCCACAATCCTCCCTTAACTGGAAATCTACCTAATGCTTAATTCCAAACCCTCCCTATCCCTAATCCTGCACCCTCCAAAATCAGTTGCACCTGAGAACGCCTGTACTTGCCTTCTTGGCTTCAAAACAGTGGCTACTGCTCTTTCCCCATGGATTGAGCAGCAGGGGCCAAATGTAAGGGCTTCTTTTACCCCCAGATTTAAATGCTGGCACAGGATAAATATACAACAAACTGTCACCAAAGTGATTATCCTGGGAGATGATCACAGCAAAGCACATAACAAGAGAATCCAGAGACCCATCCTCTGCCTTAACCACAAACACACCCAGTCCTCAATCCTGTCAAGGGCTTGCTGTGGCCTGACTGGGAACACTTGCCCTATGCTAAGAAAATAATAATGTCAGCACAGAGTACCAGGAAAAGCCCTGAACTAGGAATCGGGAGACCTACCTGTTTTACATTCCCTTCCACCTTTAGCTCTAATCTTTATTTCTCTGCGCCTCAGTTTGCTGATCTGTGTGATGGAAAGAAGAGATGGAGACTGCAGTAGTGGACCTTGAATTTCTAGCGGCTTTAAACAATTATGTGAACAAGAGACGTGGTTGTGGCGTGCACCAGGGAAAACCCGCCAAACGAGCTGAAGATGGAGTGCGGTGCTCGCAGGTGGTTGGTTCAAAACCTCCGAGGACCCTGCCCAACCTGCAGGGGATGACGGCCCAGGTACCCTCTCTGGTAGCGCTCAGATCTCGGTCTCATTAAACCTGCTCTAAAACGTTTCAACCGAATCTCTCCAACAGCACGCCCACAAAGAGGGGGGTGCGAGGCCGGGACCCTGCTGGCTCCGAAAAAGCCGCATACGGCAGCAAATTCGTGCCTCCAGGACTTCGGGAGCAAGAGGACCCGTGCCCCCGGCAGGGTCTGACAGCCTCGGCCAGCCTCCGCTCGCAGCCACCTGCTCCGGGCATTAACCCCTACCTTCCCGGCAGAGCGCGGGACAAGCTCTTATGCCCAGGCACCAGTACCCTTGCCAGAGCGAGCTAAGATGGCCAGGAGCCCAAACCGCCCAAAAGCCTCCTCCAACTCTCTGGAGGCCCTGCTCTATGCGTTCCCGGGGAAACGGAGTGGGAGATCCTGAAGCGGAGCCACTTTGAAATATTTTTCTAGACGATGAGAGTCAGACCAGGCTCGCAGCGCGGGCTTGCGGGCACCGACTCTGAGAAGCGGCCACCGTCAGATGGAGCCGGGGGGTCCAGGTTCGGGAGAGCGCAGCCAGGGCTCCGCGGCTCCGGGACTCGGAAATGGTCACACGGAGGCTCCGCGCTCCCAGGTTCCCGATGGCTGATGGCTCCGTCCCGCTCACAGACCTTGACGCCCACAGGACACGGTTTTTACATATCTTAAGTCGTATTTTTTTCTAACAAATTAGGAAAATAAACCAAGTCCAAGAGGAAGGCTGCGCTGCGGCTCCAAGGAGCCACAAAGACCACCCGTTCCCCACCTCCTACACTATCGCCCACGGCTGGACGAGAAGTTGGGAACTTCGGGACCACGCTGCAGGCGCTCACTGGGAATGACTAGCTTCTCTTAACTTAGGGAGCAAGGGTCGCCGCTGAAGGCAGGAGGGACGTCTGGGAAGTCAACCCAAGTACCGGATGACTCGGACTTCGCATAAGGGAGTGGGGCGAGAAAGAAATAAAGACGTTCCACCTCGTGCCTCCAAAAAGCAGAAGCGCGCAAGGCACGGGCTGGGGCTTGGGACAGCGAGGCGCACCGCTGGCCGGGTCGGGGACCTGGCCGCGTCCCACGGGCTCTGCGCCTGGACCCCGGCAGGGAGCGTGCCCGTTGCATTGTGAGCAGCAGTCGTACCGGGAGCGGCTGGGAGACTGGAGTCCCCAGACTCTGAGGGGCGGGCGGGCGCCCTCCCTGGGACAATCGCGCCGCGCCACTGCGCTCGGGTCTTCCCCAGCCGCGAGCTCTGCGTCCCGACTGCGGCTGGAGGGCCAACGCCTGCCAGGGCCAGGGGCCGCCCCGCTCCCGCATCCTGTCCGGACCCCCCGGCGCTCTCCAAACCCTCCCCGCGCCGAACTCGGGTTCCGCAGCCAGGACCCGGGCAGGAAAGCCGGGAATCCACGGAACCCGTGGAAAGTTAGTAGCGAAGCTGCAAAACCTCTTCGCCGACCCCCGCCCTCCTGTACCCACGGTGGTCCGAGGCTCCGCGTCCTCGCAGTCCGTGCCCAGTCACCTACCTGCTGCCACGGCCCGCTGGGGGCTTGGCGGGCCAGCCACGCGATCCTGTCCTCCCGAGCCTAAGCCACGCCAGAGCGCCGGGCCAGGAGCCAGAGCTGTGAGCAGCCCAGAGCCGGGCGGCGGGCGGCGGGCACTGCGAGCGAGTGAACAAGCCGGCGGGCGGCTGGAGCAGCGCTGCTGCTGCTGAGCCAGCCCCCACCCCCTTCGTCCCTCGGTCCCTCCCTCTCTCCTTTCCTCCTAGCCGCCCTCCTCCCAGCTCGCTGCTCCCTCCCTCTGTTTCCTCCTCCTTTTTTTTTTTTTTTTTCTTTCTTTCTCCCTCTTCGGTCCTTGTAGACCCGGCTCTCTAACTCCCTCTTTTTTCTATCTTTTAGTCTCTCCCTCCAGTTTTCCTTTGGGATCCTTTTTCTCTGATTCAGTCTTTTTCCAGCATCTCTTCTCACCTCCCTGTCCCCTTTCGTTCTTTTGCTCGTTTCTCTCCAATCCCTCTTTTCTCTCTCTACCCTCTCTCTATCTCTCCTTGCTATTTTTCTCCTCCTTTTAACATTTTCCCGTCTCTACACTCCTTTCTTATCCCTACTCCCCTCTCCCTCTGAGTGGGTCAGAGTGGCCTGTGTGCCGACTCCTTCTCGCTGTTCCGGATGGGGTCCCCCGGGGACTGGGGGTGGGGGTAGCTTCCAGCCGTGCTAGTCACAGGCTGTGGACAGAGAGGGACGGGCCAGGGCTGGAAGTTGGGATCCCAGATAAGGGTTTGAGAAATATCTGGACAGGAAGGGCAAGAAGGCGAAAAACCCAGAATGTCAGGCCCCTAGGCATGCCGGGCTGAGCCGCGCCTGGGAAGGTGAAGAAACTGAGGCCCAGAGAGAAGATACCTTACCTTGCCGAAGTCAACTCCAGAGATAGAGCCTAGTCCACCTCTGCTCCTCGCAGCCGGGACAGGGCTCCTCCGCTGACCCTGGAACTGCGAGGCTGCCAGAGTCTGATCCACTCCTTTCAGATTCTCAGCCTGCCCCCAGCCCCTCGGCCTCCAACCCGCAGGGCCACGGATCTAGAGTGAGGCAAGTCAGGCACCTAGGGCATAAAATTTAAGGAAGTGCTTTCTCTCAGTGTTGTACAAGTGCAGCTTTGGCATCTGAAAGTGAGCACCTCCTTAAATTCTGCACCCTAGAGCCTTCCTGCCTCACCCTAATTCCTGACTGCAGTCAAATCTTCCAGCTATCACTAATGGGTTATGTGGTGTTGGTCCATCACTGCAACTCTGGCCTTTAGTTTCCCCACCTGATGCTGAAGAGTCTGAAATAAATGTTCTCTAAGAGTTTCTCCCACTCAGAGGTGCTACCATTGGTGGGGAATCAGAGATGTCAAAAGCTAAGAAAATGAGTTCTAACTTTCTGGGTGTATATTCCCACTCTGCCACTTACTGTGGCACTAGACAGCCACCTAACTTCTCTGACCTGTTTCCCTATCATAAAATGGAAATGATAACAGTACTGTGAGTCCTGGGAGGAATAAACCAAATAATGCACATGGTAGCACTTGATAACTATTGGCAATATTACACAAGGTAGGTTTTTGCATATCTTTTTTTCATCTTCATATTCCCTTTTAGATTATGAATCGCAACTCCCACACACATACACACACACGTTCACCTCTATGTGGTAGCTGTCTATTTGTAATTCTTGAACTTCAGTTCTAAGAGGTTCAGAGAGGTGGTCAGGTCTTCCTGGAAAATTATTTCACCCCATCTCAACAAGCAAATAAATAGGAAGCCACCTGCTCCCCCATCTCTCTCACACTCCCATACTTCCAGTCAGGAATTGTGAAGCTAAGGAGTACTAGGCCCCTCCAGGCTGGGCTGGGATTGCCTGGTTTTCTGCCATACTCTAAAAAGCCACGTGGATTTATAAGGCTGCACCTTCTTCACCCAGCTGGCAGGCCTCCAAGGACTCATGTCCAGATAGAGCCAGGAACACTTTTAGCAAACATCTCTGAGGGTCAGCTAGGGGTCACATTGGAACCTGTGATCCATCACTTATTTGCCAGTCCCTGAGAGCCTGTTTATGAAAGGTGCTGCTTTGCACATCCTATTACTGTCTATATGTTCAATCCAGCTGCAATAAGTTTATTTGGGGAGTTATGACATCTAAGACCCCACCACTTATCTAAAGGCATAATCTGAGACAGAAGTCCACTATTCTGAGCTATAAAACTTGCTCTCAAAAACATACACTCTGGGGCAAGAAAACAGTAAAACAGAGGAGTGGAGTAAGATGATTGAGAGCAGGGGTTGGAAGCACATATGCCCAAATTCAAATCCTAGCTCCTCCACTTGTTAGTTATGTGACCACAGTCATGTTAATCTCTCTATGCCTTAACTGTTCTCATCTGTAAAATGGGAATGATAGTTAGATAAGCACTGCTATTATCCCTAACTTACAGAGAAGGAAGCCAAGGCTCAATGATAATTGCCAGCTATGGTCACTCAGAAAGTAAACAGAGCCTGAGCAGAATTCACTTCACAGCCTTTGTTCCTGCCCTCAGCCTCTCTAATCCTTCTTCCTACAGGGCTCCCAAGGGTCTCTTCTTCAATGAAATGGCATCCAAAACCTAGCTCTATTTCCACCCTCTATTCACTTCAGTCTGAACAGGGGTAGGAGATGAGGAAGTGACTCTGGTGACTATAAAGTGGGAGGACCTCTTCCTTCTTAAAAATAAACTATCAGAAGGCTAGGACACTGGACACAATGTCCAGGACTCAGACTATGATGGTTCTCACCTTCTTTCACTCAGGTATACAAGAAATTCCCCTTATTTTCCCTCCCTTGCTCTCCTTTCCTTGCTGGGGAATTGACTTTTCCCTTCCCTCTTCCTGCAGAGCATTTGGCTCCAAGCCTTAGGGACAAACATCCAGCACACACCAGAGATGACTGGTGAGTGATTGAAAGATTTCAGAACTAGTAGGATCTTTTAAACTTAAATAAAACATGACATATGAGAGTGCTTGAGAAAAATTCCCAAATTCACCAGACTCTAATGTAGTTAGGGTCTTATTTACCCTTATGTCTATAACAAAGCCAAGCATAGGGCCAGCCTTTTTAAAAGATTAAATATTTACAACATATTAATAAGGTATAGACCTGGTTTCATTTAAACCTCCCAACAATTTTATGCAGCAGGCATTATTATCCCCCTTTCACAGAGGGGAAAACTGAGAGTCCAAGAGGGTTACTTACCCAAGGTCACATAGTTAGCAAGACTAGAACCCAAATTTGAACTCAAGCCTGTTCAAATCTCTTTTCTCAATGCTATAGTGTCTTGTACTGCAGGGCTAGACTAGCGTAAGATAAGCAAAAGGCCTAGAGCCAAAACTTAAGAAGGTACTCACTCTCGGATGCCATCTATACTTGCGCAACCTTTAAAAAAAGCAGCATTTGAATACTCCCCCAAGAATTCTAGGGGACTGTGAGATTCTTGTGTCCCAGCAATTGATGAGGTATAGAGAAGAGACTATTGAGCATCCAGGATCTAAGGTAACTCACCAGTGTTACATCTGCTTACATAACACACTGACACAGGACACCCCAACACATCCTCAAATATCCCCCATACATTGCAATCCTGCCCAGTACAGAAATTACTATGAGATAATAATTCAACACACCTATGTATACACCAGTACAACCTCAAGCACCTAGACACTCATTTAATACAATTTTGGCACTCAAAAACAGGAGAGAGAAATGGAGGATCAGAATAAAACCCAAGTGAAATGACTCTTTTCAAAAGCTTTTTTTGAGCTCACAACCACCAAAGTTTTGATTTACTTGGTTATATTTATTAAATTATGTTCAATATTTAATAACCTTGAATATGGATTGAATATTTAATGATATTGGTTGAGATCTATTTACATATAAACATGAGAAGTACCAATTGCTTTGAATTGGGAATTGAATTTTTGACTCATTCTCAGAAGCTGGAGCTCTCTCCACTCTACATTTTCATGGGTTTATTTAAATTACAGGTTATCATCATGACTTTTTTTACTCTATCATTTGTTATGATGCTCCACTATTATATATTACTACACAGTCTCAGTAAATGTGGCATTTAGACACTGAATTTCCTTGCCTTCAGGCAAATTTGGATTAGGTCTATTCTCTTTCCTTTATGTTCGCTAGGAAAAGGAACCAAATATGACACTATGAAATGCGTCTTGTCTTAAGCCCTTAGTCCTCCCACAGGCACAAGATGATCTGGAAGCAATTTATGTGGTATACTTTGTCCAAGACCAATTTGTTCAAGAGAAGAAACTCTGTTTTCAGGATTGGAGACAAGCAACATGAATTTCTGAATCTTTTTTACAAAAATAAGAGAATCAGATGCAAATGCAGCTTTCAGAGGCATCATGAAGATTCATGAAAGTCCTTGGAGGATTTGAGATTCTGAAAATTAATGAATGAACTTTGCATATCCACATATGCAAATTTTACATAAGTTACAATTATATTAATGATGCTTTCTGGGTAATAAGTAATTTTAAAATGTGGTTTGTTAGGGGCCAAAGTTAAATCATTGGAAATAGTCCTTATGTCACGGCAGGCTGCAGCCCAGCAGGATATATACTGCTTACTCACAAAAGAGAGCAAATACATTCTACATCAAATAACTCATCTCATGGATACACCTTTGTCAGATTCTAATTTACTTTGACTTGGGGTCTAAAGCAAATGTAAATGATGCTGCCAAAAGAAGAGTAGACAATGACACCATTAGGTGGAAAGTGAGCCTTCTGACTCAAGTCGGTGTAGTCAGACTTCTTGGATATTATTTTTATTTGCAACAAACAACTAGAAAAAGTATACCTCTAAAACTTTCCCTTATTCCCATCTTCAGTAATCTGTTGACCCTTACATCCTACCTGATAGACACACGAGTTTATCTGAATGTCTTGAATTCGTCACAGTGTTCTGGGCCTACAGATTTTATTTCTTCTGTTCTCAGAACAGAAGCCCTTCCCATCCTGTTTCAAGCTTGGCAAACTCCAGTCTCATCCCATAAAACTACACATTGACAAGGTCTCCCTTGGCCCCCTCACCTTCCTTGTTTACCTGCCTCCTGGCCTAACACTGTATGGAGGGATGAATGATTGAACTTGGAAGTAGATCTTATGTCACAGCAGGCTGCAGCCCAGCAGGATATAAACCGCTTACATAGGTTTTACTTTTGGCTTTTCATCCTTTGACTTAAGTTGAGTGGGGTGTTGGGGTAGAAGCTGTCCTCCTTTCCAGGAAGCTCGTAATGCCACTCATTCGTAGACTAAAGTCAAAGCTCAAAGGCATTAGGCACTCTTTCGTTTTACAGATAAAGTCATCACCTTCATGTTTTCATTCAACAAACATTTATGAAGTTCTTATGATGTACCAGGCTCTTTACTCTCTGCTTTGAGTCACAACTCTAATTGCTAAATCAACCCAAGAGGATTTCTATGAGTACACAAGGTCCAGGAGCAGCCTCTTTTCTTCAGTATTGTTAGCAGTCTCCCTGCAGCAACCAAGAGACTTTGGGGGAAGCAGAGGAGGAGAGCGGTGTCTGGGACTCCTGCCCAGTGGTAGCTTTATTTGGTAAATCCTTAGCTTTTTATAAGTATCTCAGTCCTTTATGGAAGTAGGTAAGGTATCAATTCAATTCTCACTCATAGAACAAACTGTGACCCTCCTCTCCAGCATTCTCTGCCACCACTCCCTGTTCTGCACTTGGTTCTTCAGCAATATGGAAAGGCTTATGGGCTCTGTATCCATTAGAACACAAGCTCCATGAGGAAAGGGACTTTGTTTTGTTTGCTGCCATATATACAGCACCTAGAACAGCACTTGGAACAATGTATGCCATCAGTGAATGTTTCTTGGATGACTTAATGATTGAGATGTCATATCTTTGTTTTTGCTAGTGATGTCTCCTCTGTTTAAACTGGTCTTCCATCTGTCTTTAACCTATCTTACTCATCTGGCAAGACAGCTCAGGCATATTCTCCCCTAGAGAGACTTCCCTGAAGCCCCTGTGCTGGGCCAAACACCTTTCCTCCAGGTTTCTTGGCACCCTGTGTATAGGCCTCTTTATCATTAACCATAGCATACTTCATATATCTCTTATGTATCTGCTTCCCAAACTGGGCTTTGAGATCATGAAGACAGGAACCATACACTATTCATCCTCTTACTCTCAGCTCCTTGGCAAGGTGTCTGGAACATAGAAAGCATTCTACAAAGATTTATCAAGTTGAACTAAAAAATGCCAAGTGGATGCAGATTGGATCATATCAAATGTGACTGCTGATTCATTTGATTATTTGGCAAATACTGACTGAAGGCCTTTGATGTGCCTAGCACTGCTCTAGGCACTAGGGATCTAGCACTAAGCCAAACAGACAAAAATAATGATAATGATAGTGCCTGTCAATTAAATATGGTGCAGATATTTAACCAGTCTAGCTAAGTGATATATAGTTAATATGAAGACCTTATACTTCAACTTGAACTATAATATTATTTAAGTTAGGCAGAAAATTCAGGATCCCAATAATTCAATATCTCTCTTTCTTAGACTTTACTGTCCCTGCCAATATAATGGACATGTACTGTAGTATCCCATGAGATATTCTGATATGTTTATACAGAGTCCTCTGAAATTCTTTGCACATTTTTAAATCTCAGTAATTTGCCTAGAAATGCTTTGCAAATAGCATTAAATATTTCAAGGCTTAGAAAACACTACATAATTGCACAAAGTACATTTGCATTTTTAAGATCCCATGGTAAATAAAAAATTAAAAGTCCAATCAACTTTCAATTCAATTGAAATTCTATTTGCCTTTAAATGTCAGTTGTAGATTTCTTTGATCATATGCATTACCTATGTTACTTTTAACAAACTTTTATTGAGTCCTTCTATTGTGTCAGGCATTGTAGTAGGCACAAAAAAAAAAAAAAACAAGATTAATAAGACGTAATCTTGACCTTTATGAGCCTCCAGTCTTATCTACTGTATCACATGAGACTGCGACATGCTACAATCCAGGTATACACGAGGTGTTATGGGAGCACAGAAGACAAACATATTCATTTTGCTAGGGAAAGTATCAGGAAAGGCTTAACAAAAATGGTGATGCCTGAGGCATGCCTAAATTCGTGAGCAGAGTGTAACAGTGAAAAGAAGGGAAAGGACAGGCTAGAAAGAGAAGTGACATGGGCAGTGATAAAAGGCATATGGCACCATGAAGGATACCTATAAAAGGCTGCTGAAGCAAATGTAACTGCAGGGGAAAGGGAGAGAAAAGAGTTGGAAAGGTGAGCTGGGCTCTGATACTGACTGAAAACAAGTTAGAATTTTATTCTAGAGATAATGGCGAATATCAGTGAAGCTTAAATGTTTTAAAATTATAAAATGCTTTTATGTATATAGTATATACATTATAAAGACAAATTTATAATAGTCTGTCACAAAAAATATATGCAAAGACTAACACTGTCTGCCTTTTATGGAGTGTTTACTGGGGCAGGGGGGAGGAACTATGCTAAGCAGCTGATAGGCATTGTCACATTTTATTTTTACTATAACCCTAAGATGTAAGTATCATGATGCCCTTTTATAGATGTGGCTATGGAGGTTCCAAGCGGTAAAGTCTAACCTGCTAGTCTAACCTGGAACTGGAACACAGATGGGTCTGACTGCAAAGCCCATGATTTTTAACCTCCAGACTGTGGCTACAGCTTATACAAACTATTAACAAACTCATGAATGAGGGGTTTACATAAAATTCTCTTTTTTGCCTCAGTATATATCATAAGTCTTAAAATATTCACACCCTTTAACCCAATCAGGATATTTCTGGAAACAAATCTTAAAGAAATAATCAGAAATTCACCCAAAGATGCATGCACAAAGGTGATTATTACAATGTTATTTACAATAAAGTTGGAAACATCCTAAGTGCTCAACATTAGGAAAAAGATTCTTTATAATATGATGGAGTATCATATAACCATTAAAATTATGATTGCATAGGATAGAAGACTGTATATATATAATCTTAACTGCATAAAGAAAAAATGCACAGCAAGAAAAAAAATTTAAAAAGACATGTCAAATTGTAGTTAGTGGTGGCTTCTGTGAGGGGTTAGGCCTTTTTCCCCCTGTATAGTCCAAATCTTCTACATCTGAGCACCTCATTCTTAAAATCAGGAAAAAATAAAGTTTTAAAAAAATTCATCCTGTGTCTTGATTAGAGTCATGTCTTCTGAATCAACTTGGGCAGTCAGTAAAATGAGAAATGTCACAGTCGAATCACCTTCCTGCCACTTGATCCCAGAATGTCTGGAAATCAGAACATTCAGTGAGTTGGTGTCCTGGCCATGACCCTCAAGGGTCCAAATTCCAATCATTCCATTTACTCATAGGTACTTAAACATTCAAAGAAAGCAGAAAATTTCACCTTAAAATAAAATATATAAATTGCAAGAACATTAAAATTTGCCTAATTAACACTTCTGTTAAACATTATCCTGTTTGTTCTTTAGCCTTCGGGGAGGTGGGAGGAAGGAGAAGAAAGAAAAAAATTGAGAACTGTGGGGCCCAACCTGAGAAACTAACTGTCTGGTTAAGTGCTGAAACTTACTATAAGATTGGTGGGCCCTCTCAGAGGAATTAGAGTTAAAGCTAATAACCCAATTTGGAATAATTTAAAGCTCTTTTTAGGGAAGTTTTTGACTCAATTGGGCTCATTATGCATGGGTTTAATGTATAACAATTTGTTCTTGAAAGCTAACATTATTGTTGGCAATAAAGATAGGGAGTGGAAATAAGTTTCCAATATGTAAAGCAGATTTATTTCTCATTTCATATGGACTTGTTCTGGGTCTCTGCTTATGAATCACAGCGTGCTCCCCGCCATAAGATGCTGTCCATGCAGTTGGTTATGATAAATGGCCTGTAATTGTGAATCTGATATTGGTTTTCAATATTAAATTTATCATTCTGTCCTCTTAACAGATATTAAATACTTTTAAGAATTTATCCATTTGCCTGATTCATCTGTGATTTTTCAATATGTAAAATTTATTAGTTTCTTAGTTTTTGAGATTTTAACAGCCGACAACATCATTAATAATGCTGAGTAATGGAGCTGACCTCTTTTAAACCTCGTTCCCTCCCACTAATCCTGAACATCCAAATTGAATCAAAATATATTTGATTTAGAGACCCAGGAAGAAACCGATCGGTAGGGTACCCGATGGAAATGTGGCTCCCTTAGGCTGGTTATTCTTTCACCTTTTCACCTCCAAACTCTTGGCAGAGGGAACCAGGTTGAGGCAGCCTCCTCCTCGTCCCATTGGAAGAGCAAGCTTAGGCAGCCCCCACTCCCTCAACTGACTCAGTTTCTTTAGTGCGGGGTGATTGATGATGATAATAATGCTGCTTGTCTGGCTTCCTCATGGAGTGTGCTTTGTGAATTAATAGAAGCATGCAAACTGTGCATTTGAAGAGCCCCCTCCAGGACAGCTACATTGCTGCCCTGGAACTCTCATCACATTTGACTGGGAAGGATTCCTGCCCTTCCCTGTGGGATAGTGCAAAGGAAGGCTGAAAGAAATCAGACTGGGTGAAAACAAACAAACAAACAAACAAAAACAAAAACAAAATAAGCCTCTGTGAAACACCAACAGCAAGCAGGACTTACTCTGCCCCTGGTCCTGTGTGTTTAAGGCCACCCCTGCATGTTGCCAACAGAACAGCATAAACCTAGCTCAGAGTCAGAATTTGGGGCTGTGCCATTGCTGGATTTTGTTGTTGCTGGGTTTTATAGCCTACAAGGCTACATCTCTTGTTCCTGTAACGTACATTGTGTTAAGTGGAAACTGAGAGACACAAAGGCCTATAGAACTGAGCTTCCAAGGTCAGGGATCATGCTTACCACCAGCTGTAGGAGTCGCTCAGCCAGGGCCTTGGGAAGAGATGGAGCCAGGGCTGTGCATACACACAGGTGGACAATGAGCCTCATGAAAGGCCGGGGAATAGAGAACAACCTGGAGAGGAGGCCAGCTGAGTTTCCTGGCCACACTTAGAAAATCAGAGGGCCACCATCTCAAGGCAACTTTGGATAAGCAGCCCTACTGCTACCTCTGACCTGTGGATAATTGAAAAATAACTGCCAATCCTTCCCCTGAGGCCTAATTTCATATTCTTGTGGCTGCCTGATTGACTTTCAGCCCAATGCAAATCAGCTTCTTTAGAAGTTTTGTCTATTTAAGGATTACAGGCTGAGAGCAAACCTATCAGAAAAAACTGGAAGCTGTCAATAGAGTCACTGAGAGGTGACAAGTTTCCAGAGGGCCCCTGAGTCAAAAGGAAATTTCTTTTTTACCAAAAGCCAGAGGGCCACCTGGTTCCAGACCTGGCCTATTTGGCTGTATCAGATAAATTGTCCCAGTCAAGACCAGAAGCCAAGTCTCCAAACTGTGCAGTGCTTTTCTGCCCTGCCATGACATGATTCACAAATATATGTCTTCCCCAAATCCCAGGAATTTCAAAACATTTTGTAAACTCAGCTTTTACTCCCTAGGTCTCTTGCTATACTTTTTGTATCAATGGCTAAGTACCCCCTCAAAGCCATTTCTCAAAGCTTATGGTAATTTTAATCTGACAAATATTTATTGAGTACCTATGAGTATCCAGATGCTTAGCACTGGGCAAACTGCTACAGAGATACAAAAAAATATATACATATATATATATAATATAGCCTATACTCTCGGGTAAGACTGGTAATGGCATTGCACTTAATAATCAATTATTACACATTCACTGCATGCCTGGCACTGTGCTGGATGCTGCAAAGACACAAAAAAAAGAATCATGCTTAGTCTCTTTCTAAGGAGCTTATCTAATTAGAGAGAAAGAAGATCTTAACAAACAAACCACGACAGTTTATAGTGAAATGTTAAGTTGTGTGTTTTGAGGCAATGAGTACAAAAGAGCTGGGCAGAATCCACATAGGCTGGAAATAATCACAGTAAACCTCACAAAGGAGGAGGCAGTGTAAAAGGGCATGAGAAAAAGACAGGCTGGGGACAGGCAGAGGATAAGACATTGTGTGCGTGCGTGCGTGCATGTGTGTGTGTTTGTGTGTGTGTGTGTGTGTGTGTGTGTGTGTGTGTGTGTGTTGTCAGGAATTACTATCTTTATTATTCAGCTCTTCAAATACCTCCCCACCCTTCCAGGTACTCACCCATGCCTATTTGACAAAGGAAAGGGGCAACAAACATTTATGGAGCATCTACCTCCTGCCAGGAGGCTTTATTCACTTAGTAATCATTACTGTATTCATCATTCTCAATCATCCAGTCAAGTAGATGTCATGGTCTCCTTTTATAGGAGAGGACCCCAGAGTCAAAGGAAAAATCATTTGCCTAAGACAACATCACCAATATTTGCCAGACTGAGTCAAACCTTGGTCTTGGTCTCCAGTGCTCATAATCTTTTACAACTGAATCTCTTGGACCGTAGAATCCAGAGAGTGATAGTACTCCAAGAAAGCCATGCCAGACCAAGATCTCGAAGGAAGAAGAGAAGGAAAATGGCCTGATGACTAAGCATGACCAGGTCAGGTGCTATGGATGGCAGAGAAGAACAACTAATAGAGCATTCACCTTTAGAGACAGCCCCTACTGCATTACCTTGGAACATTTCCTGGATCTGACATCCCAACTCCGACTCCCCACCATGGTGATGGCTCTTTACGGCAAAATGCCAGTCCTGCCGATATAGGACTCTCTCCTGCAGCAGCTGGAATCCCCACGGGGACTCCTTGTCCTTCATCCAGGGCAAGGTAAGTTTAGTTAGGTTTGGGGCTCAAGAAAGGGCCTTCTCTCAGCTATGTCCTCTTTTAAGGGGTGTGGGAGGAAAAAACCCTCACTGAACCAGAAAATATAACCATCTCAAGCACTTAAATGGG
The DNA here is from genome assembly GCA_004027375.1 of Macroglossus sobrinus. Classification (NCBI taxonomy): domain Eukaryota; kingdom Metazoa; phylum Chordata; class Mammalia; order Chiroptera; family Pteropodidae; genus Macroglossus; species Macroglossus sobrinus. Next base: position 240,812 of record PVKZ01001897.1, on the reverse strand, counting down.
TTCTGTTTTAAGCCAAGATCAGTGTAATTAAAATTATAAGAAAATAAGACTGAAAGATACCCCCCACCGTCCTTAATTAGGAACAAAATGAGAAGGAAGAAACTCTGGTGTAGCTTATTTAAAAGGCATAATCCTGAAGTGGAACCAAAGAGAATAATTAAAATGAAGGTATCATTGTTTTTAAAACGGGTCTCAGTGGACAGAGGGAACCGATTGTCAGATAAGACACACGTCGGGTATGTGCTCATTCTGAGTGACTGTTCTGACTATGACGGGAAGCCCTGGTCCCTGGGACCTCTTTCCTACCTCCCCAGCATCTTTCCAAGATGGGAAAACAGGAAAAATACCAGAATGTTGGGGGTCCGTGGACAAGGAGCTCTACCCCTGGGTATATTAACATCAATCACAAGAAGTGGTTAAATCTCTTAAACTCTCCTGGTATGCGGGAGGTGCAGTTACCACATTATTGTCACCAGCATTATGGCTGCTGTTAATAACATTCATCCAGTGCCAACATTGTATTTAGCATAGCGCAGAGCATAAAGGAAGATGCAGCTCCTGCTTTGAAAATAAATACCTAAGGCTCCCCTACTGTATTTACGCCCAGCAGGGAGAACCAGCCTTCAGCAATATGGAAACACTCCACCCTCCCTGCACCCCCTGATGTTGTATCTTCATTTTCTCTGAGAAACTTCAAGTCTTCTGGAATCTGCTCAGTGTTCTGAGAACCTGCTTGGCCCTACACTGGCCTCTGTGGTCAAAATCAAGGCTCTAAGAACAGAGCCGAAGGTGGAAGCAGAGTGGGCATCAAGACTAGGATGGAGCTAAAGAAGGCAGGGAGCATGGAGGAAAGAATGCACAGTGTTTTCTCACAACTGGCATGTGGTTCAAATTAAATACTTGACTTAATGTCACCATCCTACTGCTCCAATCCCCTCATTTCTCTTATCATTTCATTCTGCAATCTCTTGCATTATGAATCCTCACATATACTTTAAAAAATCAAGACCTATACCCAGTAAATTTTATCTATACAAGTCTTTAGAACACAAAAGCATCAACAAGTGTCCATGGTCATCTAAGAAATGTACAAATATTATATATACACATCAGTTCCTCAAGCAAAAGTCCCACTTTCCATTGTTAAATGTTATTTTTTTTTTTTACAGCAGTCCTGCCAGATGAGTGAAGGTGTATATTTCACCAGTTAGCCACTTTTTATAGAGTGAAAAAAAGCCCTACTTTTATTGTTTTTAACCAACAGAATTTCTGAATGCAAATGAACAAATCACCTTTGTGATGTTTCGCTGCCTGAGTTTCCTTGTCACACACAGAGCAGGCTCAGTGGATGTGACTTGTATCTTCATGAGTCCAGGGAAAGATAAAAGACTGACATTGCTACCAGTGAATTATGAGATTTGTCTTTATCAGTGAAAATAAGGTCATAACTGAGCCCAGCCATAGCCTATTATATGCATGTTCCATCTATTTTTCTGTATAATGTGATCCAAGCGTGCCAGGGTGAGCTGGAGTAGCCCAGTGTATAAATTAGCCATTTTGTCAAGCTGCATTAAGTCTTTAAGGCCACCAGGGTACCTTTTAATGCATTGATACCACTCTTCAATAGACGTCGGTCTTCTTTTCTTCTGAACTGCATTTCGATGACAATCTGGTGAAAAGGGGTAGCTAGAAAGACTCTTACATATATTTGAAACTAGATAGAAAAAAACAATATGCTGAACAACAGCTGGATCCCAACTAAAAGCTCACTAGTCGTGGAACTGAGTACCTCATAACTATTTCTAAACAACTAATTAAATAGTTAATTAACTCAGCATTTGTTTATGGAGCAATTTCTCTGCGCAAAGCACTGGGCAGACCTCTGAAGTCTGGTTCTTCCAAAAGCCAAAAAGAGATTATGAAAATTCTTTAAGAGGAGAAGAATGATGAAAGAGACCATGGATATTTTGTAAAATACTGTTTTACAAATTTGTTTTAGTGTCTAAAACAACCTGACACTAACTCCTATGAAAAATTCTGTTTTTGATGTATAGGATTGAAAAAAATAAAGTAAAATATTCTAAAAATGGTATCTCTTCTACAGAGCCTCTGGCCTGCAATTTGCACACTTGGCTTCCTTGTAGCTACTTCTGTGAAAATAAGTGTACCCACTCACTGCTGCAACAAATTGAGCTAGATTCACTCAATAAATGCTCTTCCACAATAGTAGCAAAGGTTGGGCAGCCCAGCAGTGGGCCAGGGGCTGTGGGGAGACAGAGATAAAACAGACACAGGTCTCTTTCCTCAAGGAGCTCACAAATCATTCACTGAATAAATAATTATTGAGTATCTGCTAAATATATAATTGCTCTGTTTGGTTAGCTGTGCTTTTGGACACAACCGAATACAAGGAGAACAACAAACAGCCTTTTAAAAAATATACAAAGTACCCATTCATTCATTCACTCATTCATTTATTCAACACATTTTTATTGAAAATCTAATATATGCCAGACATTATTCTAAGCCCTGAGGAACAGTAAAGAAAACAAATTTCCTATCCTTGTGGAGTTTACACCCATGGGAGAGTCAGACAATAAACAAGCATACACATGATAGATACATATTTTACACATATACATTTATAAAGAGATGAGTATAATATAGTGGATTTTGGATCCCAACTGCCTTGCTTCAACTAGCAACTTGCTTCTACTAGCTGTAGAACCTTAGGGAAGTTATTTACCACTTGATGTCTCTGTTTTCTTATCTGTAAAATGGAGATAATAATAATAATAATACCTAATTCACAAGTTTGCTATTAAGATCAGTTATGTCAATATATGTAAAGTATAGTGTGCCAAGCACATAATATTACATGTGTATGCCATTAATATAAATTCCCTATTTATCAGGTAGAAATAAATGGCAAGTTGAAAATAAAGACGTAGAGATGATGAGGGTGTTTTTTAAAATGGGTGGTAGGGGAAGCCCTCTCTAAAGGAGAGAACATTTGAACTGAGACTTGAATGAGGTGAGGGTGCAAACCATGCTAGTTACCAGAGAAAAGCATTTTAGGAAGAGAAAATAGCAAGTGCAAAACCCCCGCAGTAGACAATGCTTGGGGTGACAAGGAACAACATGCTAAGAGTGGCTTAGGGTAGAGAAAGGAGATAAAGAGCAGGAAATGAAGCTGCTGAGGTGGCCATGAACTGGTTCCTTGTGAGCCATATAAGGGGTGTTGGATATTATTCTAAGAGTAACAAGAAGTCAACAAAGGGTTTTGAGCAAGGGAGTGACAAAATTTATGTTTTAAAATTTTCTGTATATAGTGATCCCTCCAGAAATTAAAAATCATGGTTACTAGACTTATTGGGGCGATCACTTCATAAGTTATATAAATGTCTAATAACTATGTTGTACACCTGAAACTAATATAATATTGTATGTTAAATTGTAATTTAAAAACTTAAAAACATTTTTTAAATTAAAATTAGAGTTACTATATGACAGCAATTCCAGTTCTGGGTGTATATCCAAAGGAAATGAAAGCAGGATTTCAAAGAGAGATTTGTACACCTGTGTTCATAACAGCATTATTCACAATAAATAGCCCAAAGGTGAAAGCAACCTAAGGAAGGAAATCCTGTCATATGCTACAATGTGAATGAACCTTGAAGCCTTATTAAGTGAAATAAAACAGTCACAAAAAGACAAGTACTACGTGATTCCATTTATATGAGATATCTAGAACCAGGGGCTGGAGAGAGGAGGAAATGGGGAGTTGTTTCAGTTTTGCAAGATGAAAAGAGTTCTAGAGATTGGGTGTACAACAAAACGTAAATGTACTTAACACCAATGAACTGTACACTTAAAAATGGTTAAAATGGTGAATTTTATGTTATGTGTATTTTACCACAATTAAAAAAAAATCTTCTGTGTGGAAAATAGATTGGTAAATGAGACTGGGAGCAAAGGAGACCCCCTAGATGTTTCAGTTATCTGTTGCTACATAACAAACCAACTCAAAACTTAGAGGCTGAAAACAACAACCATTTCATTATCTCTCATGATTTTGTGGGCCAATTGGGTTCTTCTGTTCCATATGACATCAATTTGGGCTGCAGTCCTATGAGGGTACAATTGGCTGAAATGCCCATGATGCTCATTCACATGTCTGGCATCTTTGTAGGACAGTAAAAAGGTTGGGCTTACCTGGGACACTGACTGCTGGGCCTCTCTCTTTCTCACTCCATGCAGTCTCAGGGCCTCTCCCTCTTCACATGACCTCTCCAAATGGTCTCTTTACTTAAGTCTCTCCAGCAAAGTAATTGGACTTTTTTTAGGTCACTGAGGACTCCCATAAGTACAAAAGCCTTCTTGATACTTAGGCCAGAAATAAACAGGATGACATTTACCACATTCTATTCATTAAAAGGAAACACTGTTCAACTGAGATTCAATGTTGTAGAACCACATGACTCCATGAGGCCGGTTTTGTTGGGGACCATCGTTTCAAACTAGTCCTATAAGATTGTTGCAGCAATCCAGGTGAGAAAAAAACAAAGATTTAGACCAGAATAACAGCAGTGAAGGTGGTGAGAAATGGTTGATCTGAAATACGTTTTGAAGGTAGACTCAGTAAGATTTGCTGATGGCTTAGATATCAGATAAGAAAAAAGAGAGTCAAGGATGAATCTAAGTTTTTGTCCAAGGCAACTGAATGAGTCGTGGTATCATTAATCAGTAGCAAAGTGTCACCAATTACAGTGAGCTTGGAGTCTTGGGGTCAAATCCTGCCTCTTTAGTTTATCACCATATTATCTTGGTAACTCAGTTTCTCTGGCTTCTACTTCCTTATCTAGAAGATGAAGATAATAATACCTGCTCCTCCTATCTTTTAAAGATATAAAATCAAATTAAATCTTATATGTAAAAGCAATTGCATTGAGTTTATTACAAATGCAGCAGTGGCCATAGGAAAACTATACAACTTGAAATCAGGAAATCTGCTTCCAGTCACAAGTTCATCTCAGGCCTGCTATATAAGAACTTGGGCAAATCATTTAACCTTGCTTTGTCTGTTTCCTTATAAAATCAGGCCATTAAGATCTACACTGCCTGTGCCAAAAGCATTTGTGTGAGAATCAATCACTAGAAGATATAAAGCATTTTTGAAAAGGCATAAAATAGTAAATGGAAGGTATTATTATTGCATCACTAACTACAGATCCAATAGCTAGGCTTGGGTTAAAAAAAAAAAAAAGCAACAATGATAGGATGGAGTCTATAAAATTCCCCCTTTCTCATGTGACCCAGGGGTTCCAGGCTTGGCTTAAGGAACAGCCAGGGGAGAATACCATTCAGAGCTGCTGCTCTAAAACATAACCCATAATTACAAGTCAATCATACACATGGCAATAGAGTTGGTGAGTTATTAATAATAATGGAATACAGATAATAAGCTTATATTTGTAGCACTTTGACTCTGAGGCAAACTGTTTTGTTACTTGATTTTTTTATGCACCAGAAAACTAAGGGGTGAAAGCAGCAGGTCATATCATAGAAGCAAAGAAACATCAGGGGTTGAGGGAAGAAAGGTCCAAATAAACATTTCTCTTCAAAGGCAAGTGTGTGAATCTGGAGCCAAATCAGGTTCTGGAATCCAGAGCAAGGACATCAGGACAAGAACTCCAATGTCCTCAGTGGTCACAGAGAGCTTCTGGGTCTTAAGACCTTATCTGAAAGACACCCATAGTAAATAGCCTGGTATTCGATGTATTCTCTGTGGAGGAATAAAAGACTGAGTCAATTCTGCAAAGATATGAAACCCGGGTTCTGAGAGTCAATTCGGACGGTTTAAACACTAACCTGGCCCCTTCAGTCAGGGCAGCATGTATATACTGAAGGACATGGAAAGCAGTCATTGCCTCTCAAAAAGAGTGCTTCTGTTTTCATTATCATTTAAGGCTGTTGTCAGTGTTGAACAATAATAAGGAACAGGCATGGGGGAAAAATGCACCCAAACCACAGGCGTACACAATAAAAATGCTATTATAGACTTTTGTGCATATAAATAGTTTTTAAAATGAGGCTGCTAAGACTGGCATCTCAGATGCTACCTGAAAAAGAGTCATGTTTATATATTCCAACAGTAGCATCAGTCACTAGTCTCTGCTTTCTACCACAAAATGGACTGGGTAATTGTGGGGGAATAAATATCAATGTGGACTGGTTATGGGCCAAAGAAGAGATATGCAGATAGAAGTGGAGGGAGCACAAAAGGCAGAGAAAACGTATTTGATGCCTGACAGGGGAAGATTGAAGAGGACAAAGGAATAGGAAGAATAAAAAAGAAGGACAGATTTACTCTGAATCCTGTTAAACAATGCATCCTGAGTTGTACCTAAGTGCAGGCTTCACTTGGTGATTTTTGTCTTTGCATTTAGCAACAATCCCAAACAGTCGGGCGTCAATTTCTTTGCTTCTCCCTATTTTGGTGAAGGCATTGCAGTAAGTAATGCATTTTCAACAGAAATGTAATCATGTCACTACTGGCATTTCCTTTAACAGAATTACTCCATATACACATGGGCTCATAAACTTTCAAGGGGATTGAAGAAAAGGCAGGGGGTGGGTGGGGGGAGGTACACTGGAACTCCATTGTGAAGGTCAAAGCTCAACGTGAACAATGTAAAGTAAGCATAAGGAAGAACTTTGATGGTGGGGAGTGGTGAACCCTGGAAGCACAGTTAAAAGAACCTATTGAATTTCAGAGGTGTGGGGCTTCCCGAAGGTAGCAAACAGGGCTAGAATAACTACTGCAAATCTTTCAAATGTTTCACTTACAAAATACTTACTCAACCAAGCAAGGATGTGTGGTAGGTGGTCTGCTGGATCTGAGACTACTGACCACCAGCTGGAGGAGGCATAAGGAACTTGCAGGTCTACCAAGTGAGTGTCAGCATTTACAATAGGTCCTATCTACTTACTGGTGTCGAGCCTGTGGGGTATAAGTAAAGAAATGACCATGTGTAGGTGGAAAACACTACCAAGCAGTTGAGAATATGGGGCCAGAGCTGGATCACTGCATCTGGGTGCCCCATCTGGGCCTTAAAGTGGGACTCAAATCAATCTGTTCTTCTTGCCATCTCCCAGTGGACCTCCCGCTACACTTGGCTCTTTTAGGCAATGGTACCACTATTGTCCTAGTTTTCAGCCCAAATCTAGAGTCATCCCTCCACCAGGCTGTTGTTGCTCCTCCTCCTTCCCCCTTCATTACAATCTGTCTGCCCCAAAGCCTTTAATTTTCCAATTTATCTCTTTTTCTCAAGCCCTCCTGCCTCTCCAGGGTTAAGCTATCTTTCCTCTACAGGAACTTCCCTTCCAGTGTCCTTTCTGCTCTCATTTCCTTCTTCTTCCAAACCAACCTGACATCATCTCCAGATTGATCTTGAATATACTACTTGAATCATACCATCCTCTGCTCAAAAACTTTCCAGTGTTTCCCAATGCCTATGCCCAGGATTGAACGTTCTATCATTTGAGGTCCTTCACAATCCTGCTGGCTTAAACTTTCTGACTTAACTCTGTCGTGGGCAAAGCCATGTTCCATTTTCCCACTGCTATGTGTCTTCTTGATGTTTCATCTTCTACTCTGCTTAGACTGAGTTCAGCCACTACCTCTACTGTTTGGCCACCCCTGGTCTGAAATAATACTTCTCTTCTTTGAAAGTAAAGATAATACACGTATAGTCTCTTACAGGCAACACACATCCAAATACACATCCATTTGGCAAATCATGGCTCTTTGCCTGTGGCATCTCATTTGTTTTACATAATATTGTGTTGTTATTTAAAGCTATGCCTCTTTGTATCTCTACTTCCTGATCAGATTGAAAGCTCCTTGGTCTGCAAGCACCATCAATGTCTTAATTTTCTTGTGTGCCCTAGTCTAGTACTCTGAATAGAGTATTTCTCATTAAATACTTAATTTTGAAGGGGAAAACCTTAAGAACATTCTTCGCCACAGAGGTCTTGAAAATCAGCAATCTATTCTGGAAATTACAGAAAAGAATTATCTTCCTAAAAGACTCCAGTCTCAATTGAGACAACACTCCCTACGACCTAGCTCATCTCACCTCCGTGGCTCAACTCAAATTAAAAATTCAAAAGCTTCACTGAAAACACCTGGCAGGAGTCAACACCGATCCCATTATAGGTCCCTAGTTCTAACTCAATAATGATGAGGTTAACATTGGCTCATGACATATTAATCCCCTAAGTTGGGGTAGGAGGACAGGCTCTGGCCCCAGTGTTGTGAAAGCACATTCAAGTCCCCGTGGATGCCACATGCCTGCCTACACTCATACTCAGACAGACAACATAATAATTCTCAGCAGAATTTTGAAACTTCATTTCTAAATAGCCTGTGGAATTGAATTTCTGATATCTGAGTGCATATATGAATATGCATTTTCCATTATTTGGTTAGGCAGACTATAAAACACCACTGCAAAGGAGTCAACAATTTATGAACTGGTTGCTTGCTTCAGGTTCATTTTTTGGCTATTTGGAACTTAGAAGACATTTTTCCATGGAAGCAAGAGTGTGCACAAACACACTTAATCCATAATGTACTATATTATAACACCACAAGTGATTTTTATTCTATTTATCAGGGGTTTGCAAACTCAAATGCCTTAGTTGCCGGGTGGACAATATAAATAAGGAGAGTCAGGTCAGGAAAATATGAAATGACAGAGACTGTGCTGAGCATACTCCATCTAAAGAGAGCAGCTACTCCTGACCTCCAGAGGATGGCTGCCATGGAAGAATACAGGCCCACTGCAGCAGATCAGAAGCCAAAAACCAAAATTTAATGTAAAAATAGTTGATAACTAATTTGAAAATATTTTATATACAGTGCAGGTGAAACAAGACACATCAGTGAACTGAAACTGGCCCATGCTTGCAACTTCTACTCAATAAGGGTGCTTCTTTGGAAAAAAGCACTTTAATTTACACAAGTCAACACCAGGAAAGTATTTCCTCTCTTCTGGCAAGGTGGGTGGCTCTTCCTGGGCACTAGTCCCACCCAGGTTAAGGCTTACCTTGCATGAGGTATAGCTAAGGCCTCTAGGATTCTGTCTAAGAACCCAAGACTACTGCAGGGCCCCTGTCCTAAGTCTAAGCCTTCATCATGGCCCCATTACTGAGTCTGCGGAAATGACCTTTCCCCTCTGTCTTTATGTATCAGGGTCACTTGTTAATAGGGTATGTGTAAGTTAGGGCCTGTCCCGTGTTTTCCTTTTGCTGTGGTTGTTATTATTATTCTATTATTTTGTCTTTTTTTCTGATTATTAATGTTATATAGGTTCACTATAGAAAATTTGGAAATTTTCCCTCCTGGAAGTAACCACTATTAATGATTTTTAAAAATCTTTTCCTAATTTTTTTCACATCACATAAATGTAATGGGTTGAATGATGCCCTCCACCCCACCACCTAAAAAAGAAGTTATGTACACACCCTATTCTCTGAAACCTATGAATGGGATCTTATTTGGAAAAAGAATCTTAAAGATATTGAGATGAGAAAATTACTCTGGATTATCCAGGTGGGTCCTAAATTCAGTGACAAATGTCTTTATAAGAGACACACGGAGGAGACACATGGAAGAGAGAAGCAGTGTGACTACGGAGGCAGAAATTGGAATAATGTGGTCACAAGTCCAAGTATGCTGACAGCCACCAGCAACTAGAAGAGGCAAGGAATGGTTGCTCCCCTGGAGCCTTCAGAGAGAACATAACAGATTTCAGACTTCTGGCTTCCAGAACTGTGAAAAGAGTAAATTTCTGTTTTGCCAAGTGTGATAATTTGTTAAAGCAGTCCTAGGAAACTACTAGAAGTAATGTATGAATATATGGTGGTAATTAATTCAAATATAGGATTATATAAAGTAAAAGGGGTGATAGTCCCTTACATGTTGTACAAGTCCCTCTGTATTCTCCATGAATAGTAATTGTTTGGTAATAAACCTAGGCCTTTTCCTATGCACTTGACACACACGCATAAATATGTTTATATATTTTTGTATCTTTTAAAATAAATGAGATCATGGTATTCTGCTACTTGCTTTTCTAAAACTCAGAATTTCTGGGATATATTTGCATGTCTGTACATAAAGATCTGCCTGATGCTTCTCATTGACTGCAGTATGTCCTATGAATATAGTCTATGTCATTGTTTTCACTGGCTCTAAACTTACCCATGTAACAGTACTACAATGATAAGTTAGAGCTGATTGTCTTCAACGACTGGAATTATTTCCCCCTTCTCAATCTATACTTTACAATATGTGTGTGTGTGTGTGTGTGTGTGTGTGTGTGTGTGTGTGTGTGTGTGTGTGATTATTTCTGTTCACGAAATATTTCTGGCTTTCTATCTTCTGCCCATGGAATTGGGTATGACCAAGTGATTTGCTTCGGCTGGTGATGTGTGAGCAGAAGTCACTTGTGTCATTTTCAATTGGAAGCTTTAAGAGCAAGTACCCAATTTGTCTTATTCTCCTCCTCTGCCAAGCAATTGCAGAAACACTGACAGGGAGCCTCCATCAACCTAGGTCTCTTGGTAAAGATGACACAGAGCTGAGGGACATATGGTGTGAGCAAGAAATAAACCTTTGTTTTTTTAAACCACTAAGATTTGAGGGCTATTTGTTACTTTAGCATAACCCAGCCAATCATAACTGATTTTATATATGTATATATGATGTATATATCATACACATGATATATACATCATATACAATGTATCTATCTCATAAATATAAATATAAATATATACACCCCCTGGTCTTCTAAAATTGCAGAAAGTTTAAAACAAGTAGCTTGAAGGGGAAAAGTGTGGTTTATTGCAGCCTGCTCATTATTAATCAACAATATGATTAACAATACACTTTTAGTTCTATGTAGTCATTTATTTTTTTTTACATTTTCACTAAGATGATAAACCTAATGCCAGTGGAAATGAAACACCATGTTTTCAATATTACACTAGTCATAAATAAATAAATATGTTTGGTGGATATGTGGGTCCATGGCCTTGCTTTTGAGTCTATAAATGCCTCTATGCTCTGTATCTATCAATGAGGCAATGGGTTTTAGGTTATTTTTATGGTTTCCTGTACATTTGAAATATTGGCGCTCTGTGGGCTAAAAGAACAGCCCTTCTTTTCTCTTACTTCTGGATAGTGGGGCTGGCAGGTGAGGTTTGCTTTATGGGGGGAGGAAGTGCTTTTCTCTGATAAACAATGCTTCCTCAAGCTGATTAAAGAACATTATTTGTAGAACTGGAAGAGGATCAAAATGTCTTCAGTTCTCCAAGTCAGAAAAGATAAGGCTTTAAAGGCTAAAATGACAAAAATAACAAGAGTTTTATAGTTTCAATGAAAGATGTCAAAGACCCAAGCTTTTTCTCTCCTAGAGAGAATATTTTCAAATGGTATCTCTTAAAATGTCAGGCTTAATAAAAAAAAAAAAAAATGTAAAGAAAATCGTCCTCCTTTCTCCCACTCCAAACAATGGAATCAGAAGATTCTTTAATCACAGCTCTAACCTGATCACAATTTTACATGGAAGATAGGCAGCAAATACTGGCAGCCTCTCACTATGGCAGGTTTGCTGACGGCAGCAAGTCATACAATAAAGGATGCCTTTAATGATGATGACATTTTATATTTAAAATTCAAATCTTCAAAAAATGCCAGGGCCTCCTATCACCTGTCACAGTGGGGTTTAGGAAAGGATCCTAATCTGGGGGATACAGCATCATTCCTCTTTGGTAACAACTGAGGGGTAAGACAAAAGAAGATGGTTCTTGCCCACAAGGCACGCCCCTCCACCCCCACTTCGGGCACACTGCTCTCTTCAGGATGATCCTGTGTTAGCACAAGGGACTGGACTCTGCAGTAATTCCTGGGTGAATTCCAGGCCCAGTGGAAATCATTGCTACTTAAGATTAATAGAATGTGGGTTTGTATTTGGCAGAGTTCTCCCCCATAGTTTGAACTAGCCAAGGCAACATTATCTATCATTCATTTACTTTTGTTATATCCTCTGGATTACTGGGTTAGTTCTCTCATTCATTTTTTAAGAACAAAATTTATGTTCTCAGATATTTAATAAATACCATAGTTTTAAATACAATTTATTGAGATCAAATGTCTATTATAAATTATTATGGTGGTGCTATGGTCTAAATGTTAGTGTCCCCCCAAAACTCATATGTTGAAATCCTAACCCCAAAAGTGACAGCATTAGTAGATGGAGCCTTTGGGAGATACTTGAGTCATGAGGGCAGAACCCTCAGGAATGGGATTAGTGCCTTATAAACAAGCTCCAGTGAGTTCCCTTATATGGCTCCATCTGCCATATGAGAATACAATGAGAAGTCTGCTGCCAGAGGAGGCCTCTCATTCAACCATGCTTGCCCCCTGATCTCAGACTTTCAGCCACCAGAACTGTGAGAAATAAATATCTGTTGTTCATAAGCTACCCAATCTGTGGCATTTTGTTATAGCAGCCTGAACAGAATAAGACAGGTAGGCAGAATTCTTAGGTGGTCCCAAAGATCCCTGTGCCCTGGTATACACACACCTTCTCTAGGGTATTCAGTCAAATGCTAATCTACATGCTGCTGTGAAGGGATTTTGCAAATGCAATTAAGTTCCCAAATCAACTGAATTTAAAATAGAAGATTATCCTCAGTGGGCCTGACTTAATCAGGTGAGCCCTTAAAAGTACTGGGTTCTTCTGGTGAAAGAGATTCAAAGTTTGAGAGGACATATGGAGAGGACTACATGGCAAGGAACTACCAGTGGCCTCTGGGGACTTAGAGTGGTCCCTGCCTAACAACCAACAAGAGAACAGGGACCTTAGTTTTACAACTGTAAGAAACTGAATTATGCCAACAACCCTGTGAGCTTGAAAGAACACCCTAAGCTCCAGAAAAGAATTAGCTCAGCCAACGCCTTGATTTCAGATTTGTGAGACACTAAGAAGAGAATCTAATTTGCCCATTCCCAGACATCTGACCTACAGAAACTGAGATAATAAATGAGTATGGTTTAAGCTGCTAAGTTTGAGGTAGTTATGCAGCAATAGAAATCTAAAACAAGCAGATATAGCATATTTTCTCTGGCTTAAAATGTAGAGAAAGTTCAGTATAAATGTAATTTTAACTTTTAGTCCTCTTCTTCTTCCTCAAGAACTGAATACAAAAGTATAGTTTAATATGCATATTCTTTATTAAGTAAAAGTTAAATTGAAAATTGTAATTCTTTATTTATATTTACCCCAAACCCAGAAGGTTTCCTAGAGGTTAGGATCATTGCTAAGTACTCCTTATTCTTTCATTTTCCCCACAACTTTTCTAATGTAATTATAAGTTTGAAAATTCAGTCTATTGTTATAAGACAAAATGGAATTCACTTTCCCAAATTCAAACATATGCCGCAACAATATAGTAAAATAAATAGAAAAACTCCTTGTAATACATTCATATTAAATAATAAGATAAATATATACCATAACTGGTATCCCACTGGTAACAATAATCTTACAAGATGAATGAAATTTAATTTCACCAAATAATATCAATACAAAAAATTAAATGACAAATAGTAATGTTTCTATTTTTGATTTATAAGTGGTTATCCATACAAATGAATTTTCTTCTAGTCAAGACTTAAAGGATTTTCTTTTTCTCTTCAGTATTAATCAATGAAGTTTAGTTTCTAATTAATTTTGGAGCATATGAAACTGAGCTCCTTGGATAAACGTATTGTTTAATACTAAGGTTTTTTGTTTGTTTTTTTTTGTCTCAAATAATTGGATGCTTTTTAATGGTAGTATGTAAAGGGCCACATTTCAACTACTCAGACACAGAAGGGACTTCAGCGGAAGCACCCTGCCCCCACAAAAAAACAATGAACAGCGCCCTTTAGTGGTAGAAGGACAAAATTATTGGTAGGTCAACAGTACAGTAAAAATCTTGCTGAGATATAAATTGTTAAGTACAAAATAATTGTCTCTTTAAAATTTAGAAAGAGTTATGCAGAATATTTCAGAATAATCATTGTAAAGTGGATTATGGGGATTCGTAGGGTGTTTAGAAAGCCAAAAGGGAGCCATTATATCTGCTGGGAAAAGTGAAAATGAAGGATTAACAGCCTTTAAACATATAGGAAATTAAATTATCCCAAATACAAGTAGCAACACAATCTCAGTAGCCATTTGTCCCCCAATGGCTTTTCCACTGAGATGGAGCACAACTGAAAGTAATCTGATTCTTCAGATAAATGAGATAATTTTAGACATTTAAATGACACTTTAGAATCATCAACTCATCAATACAGAAATATCTAGCTAACTATATTTTATAGTTGAAATCACTAAGGCTCAGAGAAGTTGAGAAAGTAGAAGGGTCAATATTTGAGTAGCTCTATTTCCAGTTCCTTAACCCTAAAATAATTGGGCTCATCCATGGTCTACTGTATAGAATGCACCCCATTCTATAACTCACCATTTACTAGCTGAAAGGTGAGATGGCTGAGTCATTACTACCTGGGCTCTGTAGCCAAACTGCATGGGGTCCAAGTCTGGCTTTATTATACCATTAGTGTATGGCCTGTGTCTCAATCCTTTTGTACGTCAGTTTCTTCACCTGTAAAATGCAGGTGGTAGCAGTACCACAGTCAAGGCATTGTTTTGAGGCTTAAATAAGAAAACACAAGAAAAGCGTTTTAGCTGTAATTAGCTGATACTGCATAGATTGGCAAGCTCTTCGAAAAGTTGCAAATTTGGGGTTATATTTAAAGACATCTAGGATGCATAACAGCTATCAACAATGGTAAATTACTAGGGAGAAGTAGACTTTGGATGCAAGCAAAACTTCAACGTTTTTATTTGGCACATTTCAGTATTGTTGGAATGTGCTGCAACAAGCACGTCGTACTATTATAATTTTAAATAGATAAATCAAGACAGAATATTTCAAATCCTGCTTCAGTAATCCATTCTAGCCTTTGGAGCTCATCTTTCAGAATTTCTTTTATACATTTAACCTCTCTGTCCTCTTAGCCCTTTGTAAAGACACCCCATCCTCTCCAAACTAACCTTTTGATGAGACCTTTTGATTACAATCCAGTGGTTGCTGATGTCTGCACTCCCAGAGCGCATCTGCAAAAGGCATGCATGCTACAGACTCCTGCAGTGTAAGCACGCTGGTGCTCAGCCTGAAGAGGACTGCAGTCATGCACCAGGGAAACCGAGCCACCATCGCGATTTCCATCAGCAACAGAGTGCTGAAAGCTGTCACAGCATTCTGCTGCCTGGGCACTGGCTGTCCATCTGCACTTGGATAGACAAGGAAAGGGAAAACTGAAAAGAGAAGGAAGCCACCAAGCATCCGTCCCAGTGTGGCACTGCTGTGGCACCATAAGCCAGACCAAATCAGAGCACTAAAGACCACTGCTGTTTTCCCACCGCCTAGAGGACTGTATATTTTAGAACTGCTGTACAATCTTTGAGCAGCTTCATCAAGACATTTAATATCTAATGAGGCTTTTTTATTTTTTTTTAACAAATAGGCAACTCTTCAGCCTTCAATCTCCTTTGTAAAGTAGATGTGTATTAGCTAGGATAATTCCAGCTGCTATAACAAGAGTTTATTTCTCCCTTACAATAATCTTTTGTGGATGCTCCTGGCTGGGGGATGGCTGGGCTCTGCTCTGCATAGTCCTTCTGGACCCATGTTGATGGGGGCAGAAGAGGGTCTGTTGTCTTCAGTGCTGGCTCCCAAGATCCCCTGGGCTTTGGCATCTAGCTGGTGAAACAGAAAAGAGGAATGCTCATGGGAGGTTTTAATGGGACAGTCTGGGAAATGGTGCCATTATATTCAGTGGCCACACCTATCTATATGCAAGGGAGACTGGGAAATGTGGTTCATCTGTGTGTCCAGAGAAGAGGACATGAACTTGGTGAATAGAGAGACTCTCTGCCACAAAAACCTACATATTTACTTGAAGGATTATGATAAGGATTAAAGATGATATGGTGATGCATGCTTGGGGAGGAGTGTGAGAATGTAAAAAGAGGCAAGCAGTAGAATGCCCAAGCAGAGATGATAGTGGGCTGAGCTGGAGTAGTCACAGATGTAAGGGTTAAGGTGATGGCAGAGCAGACTAAGGGGTGTGAGTTGGGGGCACTTAGGTAATCACTAATGCTGCTCACCAAAAGGTTTCATCGCTATGCCTTTGAGTGTGTGGTCATGCAACTAGTTCAAGCCAATAGGCAGAAGTGACATATATCCCTTCCAGACTGACCTTTTAATTGCTGGGATAAAGTTGTCTAGAGGGCTCTTGTCCCTCTGCCAATAAACAGCAATAGAGAGAACTGGCTCCATCAGCCTCGGTCCTAGAGAAGGATAAAACAGAGTGGAGCCTCTAGGCACCTATACAACATCTTGTTTTGAGTCCTTGGGATTTTTGAAGTTGCATATTACTGGAACATAATCTAGTTTATTCTGACATAGAAACCTTTTTTTCAGGCAAGAGGCATCAAAAGGTTGGTGAACAAGAGGCATCAAAAGGTTGGTGAACAAACCAACAAAAAGGCATTCTCATTCATTTTAGATCATCAGTTGCAAGAACTAAGGGACTCTGCTTCTAAGAACATAGGTCATACATCATTACCTCAATGCAAGCAAAAGGAAGTGCTTGATGGGCCTTGAATTATTTTAAATACTGATAAAATCAACTTTCAATACCATGCCAGACACATTTTCTTACTTAAAAGATTATTAGTACCAATTTAGAGAAAGTTTGAAGCTACAAAACACCAAAGGGAGATGTTATGGGCAAAAAAATCAAAAGTAAAAAAAAAATTGAAATGGGAGAACTTTAGAGGGAATTTTGGGCAGCTGTCAGAAGCATTTTTATGTTAGGGACAAATTTTGCTACTTGCCTGTCCTCTGGGATCTCTAGAACTGACCTGAATTAAGAAGGGCCTGGCACTGTGATGATGTGCTACTGAAAGGGTCACAAAGATGTAGTAATGGGTTAAGGTTAAGAGCCTACGTGCTAATCGCCATGTCTCGCTTCTGGACACCTGCTTGCTTGAAAAGTTATTGTTTGACTATTACTCCTGGAAACCTAACAGTTGCCCATGGGAAACTAACAGTTACCCATAGGAACCTAACATTTTAACAGTACACTTTCTGCTTCTGTACCCCTGCTTGCACAACCCACCTTTAGGTTGACAGGTAGAGAATAGAAGAAATATTAAACCTTTGTGATTTAAACAGAATGAAGAATGAGATTTTGGGCTTAAAACCCTTGTATCTTTATGTTTCGGGGCTGCTTCTTTGGAAGGACAGCCGCTGGCTAATAAACTGCCTCTAATATCAGAGCACTCAGGTTGAGTCTGGTTATTCCGGTCACAACAGCACTGACATTGTTGGTTGCTTTATGGGCCTCAAAGTGCTGTGGCTTGTGGACAAGCATTGTAATGTTTTCCTAACTTGTGCAATTCCATCTCAGATCTCATTCACATTATCCCTCACTTCAGATAACTTGAAATAAAGATACAATGAGTGAGGGATCATGGCTCTTTCCAATATGTCCTGCTAGTGCAAAAGCTATCCATCCAACAAGACACCCTGGTTTTGCTCACTTCAGCAAAATAGGAAGCTCCCATGTTCCCAGCTGGTTGAGCTGCCTAACTAGAGCTCAACAAGCAGGCTATAAACTCCTTAGATATAAGAGCTTTATTTTATTCATCTGTGAATATCATGGCAATTAGTTAAGAGCCTGCTTTGGATTCAGCCAGGTTCTGGCTTGAAAATCGATTCTACCACTTAATAGCTGGGTAACTTTGGACACTTAACCTCCCTAATTCTGTTTCATAGCCTGTAAAATGGGAATAATAATGCCTGACTCCACTCACTGGTGGAGATTATATGTGACTTGTATGTAAAGCTTCTGGTGCGGCTCAACAGTCTTTGTTGAGAGCTTGGAAGAATAGTGGCTTCTATCCAACCAAGGGTGTATGTTCTCAGAAGAGACTGTAAGTCTCCATCAAGTCTAAAATAAAACTCTTCTGCCAGAGGCTGCAAATGCTATAAAGCTAGGGTTAAATAGTGTTTATCTCAAAGCAGGGGATAAGTTTTCATAGTATCGGACACTGTTTGCATATTTATATGGGTTAAAAATATATGACATTAAAAATAAATACTTTTGTTAGTAAATGTGCTGCCAAAGCGAGCACTAAATACAACTTTTTGAAAGGAAAAAATGTTGAAGTGGTAGGGCTGGTGGCCTATTTGCTGCATCTTGTAGCTCTTTCAGGGACAGCAAGAGCACCAAACAGAAAACACTAATAATTACCCATATTAATATGGCTGCCAGTCCCTGGGAGTAAAAACAAAGCATAATAATCCTTTTAGCTGTACCAAATCTTTCTTCACAAAACTTTTCACTAGCATCCATATATTATCTTATCTCCCATTAATTCTTTTACCACTCCCACCCCATCCCTGTCCCCAGGCGATTGTGGGGAAGGGAGAAACTGAAGCGGGGTAGGAGACGTCGGCCGGCCCGCCGGGCAGGATCACCCCTCTCGCCCGCTGCCTCCAGCCCTCAACCCCGAGGCCCGTTCGGGCGGCTGCCAGGAGGGCCGGGCCGGGACCTGGTCGAGGGGCGGGCCTGAAGCCGCGGCCTCGCCTCCTCCGGCGCTGGGCCGTGCCCGCCACTTCCCGGCCGCTCGCTCGGGACGGCCTCGCGGGCCCGGAGCTCTGCCCGAGCCGAGTCGCCGCCGCCATGCTGCAGAAGCGGGAGAAGGTGCTGCTTCTGAGGACTTTCCAGGGCCGGACGCTGCGCATCGTGCGGGAGCATTACCTGCGGCCCAGCGTACCCTGCAACAGCCCGCTCTGCACGCAGCCCGCCGCCTGCCGCAACGGTCAGGGTCCGGGAGGGAGCGAGGGCGACAGGGGCGGGGACGAGGACCCCCGAAGCCGGGTGTGAGGGGAGCCCTGGACGCCAGGGAGCGAGGGCGGTGGGGCGGGGGTCGTGCGTCCCGTGAGGCGGAAGGGCGCGCCAGGAGGCGCGACCCGAGGCCAAAGGGGCGCTGAGTCCAAGGCACCCGGGCCTCCACCGCTCCCCGCCATCACCTTCGTCTCCGCTGTGGAGACCGCCGTGGGCCGCTGCGTCAGGGGCTCTCCGCACCGGACCTCCCCGACTGCTGCGCCCCATAAAATGAAAAGGCCCAGAGACAGGCGCCCCCAGAGCCGCAGAGGCCTTGTGATTTGGGCTTTCCGAGGGGCCTGGGCGCAGGAACCTGCTCCCTTTCTGCCCTGAGTGGTGAAATGAGGAGGACCCTAATCGTTGACCCTTCGGTGAGAGGCAGGAGCCCGGAGACCTGCTGCTGCTGCTCATTTTACATTTCTTTGCTCCCCACAAATTAATCTGACCTGCCAGCACGGATGCCTCAGGCATTTATCCAAAGGATTTGTGAATTATCTGGGAAGGTCAGGGGGAAGTTAGATTTAGGACTGCTGTGCACTGGACCTTACCCTACTTGATTTCCGGGCTGCAAGGGTGCCCCATTAAACGAAGAAGGTTAGTGATTCTCTTCCTTCTCGTGAGAGATTAGTGCTCTGGGTCTTTTCAGTGAATACGGGAATCCGCACCTTGATTTAGGATTGCTAGTTAAGGTGAACATTTCGGTTATTGCTTGTGTGACCAGCTCCCTGACATGGGCTGGGTGGAAATCTTACCAGGGCCCTGGTTTGTACTGAGCATCTTCTCTAGTCAGTTCTGGCCCTTGGAGACTTCTGAGCATGTTCACAAACATGAGATAGAACCGACTTGAAATTGCTGGACAGAAACAAGTGGTTAATACGTATGAATTTTAAGAGGCCCCATTTAAATGTGAGTGTATGACAGTGAGTTATCATAGAAATATTCAGGTTGTGCTGAAGGTGTGTTTGTTTGCCTTAAAAAAAAAAAATCAGTCATCTCTTCCACTGGCAACACCATAAACCACGTTGAGGTTTTATTTATCACAGCCTCAGAAAAATGAAGGTGCTGAATTTAACTGAACTTTGGGCCTCTACCAAAGTAGATTTGTCTTGTCATTTAAAAACTTCCCAATGTAGTTAAGATGGAAAGTTAATTTGCACAGGGGGGCACCGTGACATTGAAATAATAATAATAAATGAGTTTGGCAAATGTGTCTGATCTCTTACATTTTGAATTACGCTTCAGATGGGAAACTCTTGTCTAGTGATGTGACTCATTACATGATTCCAGATTGGAAAGTTGTTCAAGATTACCTCGAGATCCTTGAGTTTCCTGAATTAAAGGGAATTATTTTCATGCAAACGGCTTGTCAAGCTGTGCAGCATCAAAGAGGCCGGAGGTATCTGTTTTGCATTATTTATTTATGGTATAGACTCCCTCCCCACCCCTACCTTTTAAAAAAGGTCCCTCATTGCAGGGAAAGGAGAGGAATTTATTATTTTGTCAGAAACTATTTTTTGAACTAGTTTAGTATTCTCTTTGCTAGTATGAAGTAGTAACATTGTTTTATATTTCTGCTTCAACATCTGGCCAAAAGATCTGACTGTAGATCAACAAACTGCAGTGTCCCCAATATGTGGATATTTAAGATTCTTAGCTTTTGATTTGCATTTTATAACAGAGTTATTGCTTATTTCTTGTTGATAATACGTATTATTTAATCTTATATATAGATATATTATTTCAGAAGCTTACTTTTTTTCCTTTGGGAAAAAGAGAGCACTTTATTTTTAAATTTAATACTCCTTTATTGTGGATACAAATTGTATTTGTATTGATTTATTCAGTGAAACTACAAATAACTTGTTTTATTTTTAGGTTACTAGTATTACTACCAACCAAAGTACTTGTATTTACTAAACAAAGGATTTTTGATTGAAATCCGCCTAAAATGCTTGCCTTGTACCTTTTAAACAAATACGTAAAAATTGGTTTTGTTTCATTTAACATTGGGAAAAGATTTATGATTGAACTTGAAGACTCATGCTGTATAGAAACAGCATACAGTATTAGAATTATACATCCAACTCTTACCACCGCAAGTTATTTCAAAAGCAGAAACTATGAGTTCATTCTTTTTTAAATGTGGTTTCTTCAGACCTTAGTAGTAAAAGATGAAATGTGTTTATTTGTATATGAAAATGATAAGTTGTTTTTATTATATGCTCAGTTCAAAAAATATATGCATTAACTAGATTATGTGTATGTTTTTCAGATAGAATATTTTTAAATGAGCTTGAAGTTGATTTTGTTCAGACACAGATATAGATGTTTACACACATACAGGTTTAAATGCTGCTCCAGGTGTCGTATTTCAATTTCTGCTACTAAAATCAATTTGTTGTTATCATTCAGATTGCTGGTATACTGCAGAGCCTCTTCAACTTCTGTTTTCCAAAAAATTTTTAATATTAAGAATTGTTTTAAAAACCAATTCCTGGGACATTCAAAAGCAAAGAATTGGAATTTAAATGTCTTTTCTTCTGAACATTTCAAAAGTAGTTAACTTGATGAAAAACTATTGGTTTTCCATTGCTTTACCATTTCTCTACACTTAATGTAAAAACAAAAGATGAGGAGTTATGAAATAGGCCCATATCATTACACCCTGGTTTTCCCATTTGGTAAGTACTACTTTTGAGCCCCAAGTTCCAGGCCTTCTGGACCTACAAACAGAAGTCTTAGTCCCTCTCTCAACAGACCTGTTTTCTTGTTGGGGTTAGATGCAAGAAGCAAGAAGTTAATTACAATACAGTTTAGATACATGCAGGATAATTGAATATGTACTGTATGCAAAGTGCAGAAGTAAATATGGGGTGTGGAATTAAGCCAGAGGCCCTCTGAAGGAATTAGGTTTGAGACTGGTCTTTAAAGCAGGGATAATGAATGTGATTGATGAAGAAGAGGCAGGAAAAAGGAATCAGCAAGTTTGGGACTTGGTGCTTTGTTAAGCAATCACCTGGTGTATTCAAGTTGAAACAGCTAAATGACTAAAATGACCTAAGCCCTAGAAAGTGTCATATATTGAAAGCTAACTTTGGAATTAATGATAGCTTTTGAATACAGAACATCCAAGAGATTTGCTTTATTAATTTGGACTTCTTAAGTATTAAGTATAAGTCATTTGGCTTTTATGTTTAACCAAATGTGGCCTAGCAAAAGCTGGTGGTGTTTTGCTACATTTAATATTGGGGAACATTTTGTTTTATTTTTCAGTTTTTTCTTGGAAAGTTTTGAGATGCTAGTAAATAATTCATTCTGTTTGATATGCTCTTAGGAAAGTTTGTCAGTTAAAAATATCTGGTCTGGTCTACAGCCATGCTACCCTGAACAAGCCCAATCCCTTCTGATCTCTGATCTCAGAAGCTAAGCAGGGTCGGGCCTGGTTAGTACTTGGATTGGAGACCACCTAGGAAGACCTAGTGCTGTAGGAGTAAAAAAATAAAAAAATTAAAAATAGGGGATTGTAAGCTGACAAAGTCCTTGCAGTCTGTGAGGTCAGCAGCCAAGGGTTGCCTCACCCTAAAAAAAAAAAAAATAATAATAAATATATATATATATATATATATATATATATATATATATATATTTGGTCTGGTCTAGTGTCTGGTATAAGGATGCCTTGTTTTCTCCTTTGACCACCCCCTCCTGAATTCCTTCTATATAGCTTCAGAGTATCAACAGTACATGTCTCAGTTTCTCAATATATAACATAAGATAGGGATCATAGAATATTATAGTTGGAAACTATATAAAAGGCCAACATGATTTAACTCCCCATCCAATATATCAGTGTTACTCAGCATGAGTAATGTTATCAACTTTTTTTAAAGAAAAAAAATTCTCAGACACCCAGTGTTAAGTTAAATTGTTTTATTGTACCGTTAAATATGATTAAATGTAAATCTAGGTATAAATCCTCATGCTTAATCTTTAATTCAACCTTAAAATCAAATCAGAACTTCAAATTAAATAAACAAAGCTACAAAATGAGAAAACCATAAAAATCATTAAATTAACGTGACAGATCACATTGTTTTACTGAAATGAAATTACCAGTGTTGGGTTAATAATAAAAAGACATACCTCTAATCTGGTTCTGTATTTAATATGGTTTTGATGTCAATAATATTAATGTAGAAAATGGCATGTTTACATAAGTATTGTTCAAAACAGTATGGAAAACGTCAAGTTTTTGATTATTCAGGATAGTGACACATTCTGCCATCTCAAATGCTTATTTAATGAGAAGTTACTTGATAACTCAAGGCTGTCTTGTCAACCACATTCATTCATATATTCAGATGTTTGGTTTTTTTAATTTAACAAATATTAATTGCAAAACTGTGTCAGAAACTATGCTAGCATTGAGGATGCAGTAGTGAACAAAAGCAGACATGGTTTGAGGTGGAGACAGGCAATAGTAATCAGTTAATCACACAAACAAATGGAGAACTGCAACTGTGACAAATGAACTGAAGGACAGGCGTGTAGCTCCAGGAGAACCCAAACTAGTCAGGCTGGGAAAGGCTTTCCTAAGTGTAATGCCTATGCTAAGCTCCACGGTTTGGATAGGTGTAAACCAGTCAAAGAAAAGTTTTCTAGGTGGTGAAACTGCTGTGCAAGGTCACAGGGAGGGGAATTTGGCTCAAGGAACTGAAAGAAGGCCCTGGATTGGATGGTAGGCCTCCTGGGCCTCAGGGTTTTAAGCAGGGTGGGATAACATCAGATTGCTGTTTTGAATAGATTGCTGGGCCTGTTTAGAAGAGGCAAAGAGAAAAGAAAACCAGACTACTGCTTTAGTTCAAATTAGAGATGTTATAGCCGAGAAATAGAAATAGACATTTCTAAGAGCTATTTAGTAGGTAAAATCTATAGACTTCCCTAAGTATGTGACCAAGAGAATTGAAAACAGGTCCAGACAAAAACTTGTACATGAATGTTCATAGCAGCTCTATTCATAATAGCCAAAAAATGGAAACAACCCAAATGTCAACTAATAATGATTACACAAAATATAATTCATCTATACAAGGAAATATCATTCAGCCATAAAAAGAAGTACTAATACATGCTACAACATAGATGAACCTTGAAAATACTATGCTAAGTAAAAGAAGCCAGACACACAAAAAAGTCATATAGTGTATGATTCCATTTGTGTGAAATGCCCAGAAAAGGTAGATCCAAGAGACAGAAAGATTAGTTAGGTTACCAGGGGCTGAGGGTCAGGGGAAATGGGGGATGACTGCTTAGTGGGTATATGTTTCTTTTGGGAGTGATGAAATGTTCTAGAATTCGATAGTGGTGCTGGTTACATAACAACTGTTACTGTAGTAAAAACCATTGAATTGTACATTTAAAAGGGTGAATTTTATGGTATGTGAATTATATCTTAATAAAGCTGTTTTTAAAAACCTATGAATTTAGTAATATATTTAGATATGAAAAGTGAGGGAGAAGGTGGTGTCAAGGATAACAATAAGGGTTCTGGCTTATGTAAGTGAATATAGAGAGTACACACTGGAGGAGGTCTGATGGGGAGGAGGTAGATAGTTGTTTTGAGTTTGAAATATCTAAGGCTTCCAAGACAGCAGTCACTGACCCCAGATGGCATTGAAGTTAGAAGGTGGTCATTCAGCTGGTCCAAAATATACTTCATTAGAAATGTTTTAAGAGTATTGACTATTATAAATAGAAACAAAAACTTAAAATTCTTGTAGAAAACTTAAAGGACCTCTGAAAGTAAGTCTACAAGACTCTGCCAGGGTTCTGGGAAATCTGGTCGAAGAAACAACATTGAATACAGAACTCATTTCCCCTCTGATTGTGGGACGCCTACTTCAAATCCTCAGAGAGTATAGTCGGCAGGGGAAAGGATGTTGCATCTGTAAATAAGATCACCCATTTACTAAAAATAGTAAAAAAAAAAAAAAAAAAAATCAAGTGTAAAGAAGGTAAATTTCAGCTGTCTTCCTAAGAAATTGTTTGTAATGTTTTGGGAATAAAGGTTTATAAGACACTTAAGCTAGTCTAGGAAAACTAGGGTTTTCTGTAAGACTGGAATTTTTAAATCGGATTTTTAAAGTGAAACTATTATTCTCCTATCATTTAGGCCAAACTTGTTCAAGGCACTATGATGTTCCTTGCTGGTTGCATATAGGATACTCATGTATCTGTTTCTATCATTTGCATCACCAACCCTGACTGGCAAAAAATAAGACTGTATTGTATGTGTGCACTATTAAATTATAACCATAAGCCCACATGCTTACAAGAAAACCCAACTGTCACATTCAGAGTGATTTGCTGTTAGTTTCCTGCTTTCCCCATTAATATTCTAGTGCCATTTGTTTATTTGTTTTATCTGGCTGATAGATAGCTAACAAATGGAAACATACACTAAAAGTCTAAGGAAAATACCTGAGAATGAAACTTAAAATTGAGAAAATTATTTTTAAGTTATGTATTTTTCTAAATATTGGGAAGAATTGTCATTACTATCATTTGGTGCTAACCCTCCTGGGTCTGGCTTATAGATATCAATATTTGAGGAGAACAGGATTTGAGAATACCTAGATCTAAAGTACAGGTGTGATAACAAATGCAGTGATATGTCACTGTTGTCACAAAGTATTGTGAGTTCATTTATTCATTTGGAAAACGTTTATTGAAGCACCTATTGTGAGTTAAGCCCTGAAGATACAAAAATGAACTATACTGTCTGCTGTCTTGAACATCTGTCCCCTCTCTCCTCCCTTGGGCCCTTTGTCTAGCTAACTTTCATTCATCTTTCAGGACTCAAGTATTGCCTCCTCCCAGATGCCTTCCCCATTCTTCCCATGTTCTTGTCACATCCCATATTTTTACTTTCATGGCACTTATCCCACTGAAATGGATGGTTCTGCATTTTGTTTTATTTTGTTTTTCCAATTAACATAGCTGTATTTTTAAAAATTGTGGTAATATTTAAAAATTGTGGTAACGTAAAATTTACTATTTTAATTCAGTGACATTGAGTACATTCACATTTTATGCAGCCAATCTGCAGAACTTTTTCATCTTCCCAAACTGAAACTCTACACCCATTAAATACTAACTTAATACTCCTCCTTCCCCCATCCCCTGGCAACCACCATTCTGCCTTCTGTCTCTGTATTTGACTACTCAGGGATACTCACATAAGTGTAGTTATACAATATTTGTCCTTTTGTTTCTGGCTTATTTCACTCAGTATAATGTCTTCAAACTTAATCCATGTTATAACATATATCAGAACTTCATTTTTAAAGCCAAATGCTACTCCATGGTATATATATACCACATTTTGTTTATCCATTCATCTGTCGATGAACACTTAGGTTGCTTCTACTTTTTGACTACTGTGAATAATGCTGCTATGAACATGTATACTAATATCTTTTTGATACCCTGCTTTCAATTCATTGGGGTCTATACCTGGGATTGCTGGGTCATATGGTAGTTCTGGTTTTGACTTTTTGGGGGAATGGGTAGTTCTGTTGCGCTTTCACCATGAGCAGGACTGCTGCAGATGAAGGGTAGCAGTGGGATGTCTAGATGGTGGCCCCTGAAGGCATTCAGCGGAGCAAAAGGCCTGGAACATAGAAGGAGTGCAACAAAAGTTGCTGGATAAAGGATGTTTGATAAGGGAGATAATTTGTAAACAAATAACTGCACTAAGCTCAGGTACTTTATTAGGGGTGTATAAAATGTATTGGTAGATAAAGGGAGCAAAAATTATGGAGGATAAGATCAGAACAAAATGGGCAGTACTTTTTCAGTGTTTCATCTGAAATAATTACAGATGTTTATGAAGCCTCTTCTAAAATATTTTTTATTAACAAATAAGTGCTTGTTTTAAAAACTTCGTGCATGACAGAAGTGTGTGAAGCAGGAGGTAAAAGTCTTTGCTTCACCGCTCTGTTGGGATGTCCACTGTTAAAAGAACAGGTAGACTCTTCTCTGTGTATTCCAAGAGGTTTTAAAAATGATTTTAAGTGTATCTTTGTGAACATGGGGAAATTACTGGTTTAATATGTTGTAAGCATTTGGGGTTAGGGCAGCTTTTGTTTGCACAAGTGCAATTCTGTTAAGGAAAGCTGCCATTCACAAATATGAGTCTGAATCCTTTTGTTTATCAGGAAATTTTATAAGCTGCTGTTATTTGATGATTCTTTTTAAGATGGCTCAAAATTAGAATTAGAATTACTAACAAAATAAAATCATTGTTTCTTGGTTTCTGATGAAGTATTCAGACCACACGGAAAATAGTGTTAGCATTTACTTGGAGAGCATAAGTTGGAGAGTTCTGCCTTTGCTTTAATGAAAAGCCTCATCTTTAAAAAATCCATGGTGGCAGGCTGTTGGTGAGAATGGAAGGCACAAATTTTATTATATTAAATGCCAGTCATCTACCTTGAATAATTTATGTGTTAATTTAATATCTAGTTTCATATCAATCCATTTTTAAATAAACGATGGCTTTCTTTAAAATAACTGTGACTATTCTGTAGTTCATATTACCTAGACTATTGAAAAGCACCTTATTAGAAACTGACCGATATGAGACTTCATATTTGATTTGTGACTTTGGTTAGCATTATTGGAAAGATCTCCTGGTGGGAAACCTTAGAACTCTGTTGTCTGACAGATGAAGCTAGTTCTCATTCAGGCACATGAAGTATATGCATAAATAAAATTTAGAGATAAATTCCCAAACCTATTTACCCTTTATGTTCTTTTCTAGGGCTGCCAGCAAAAAGCAAAATATACTGATTTCCTAATGCCATTTATAGAACAAAGTGAGGTACAAAAATAAAGTGCTAGAGTCTGCTTGCCTCTGTGTTCTCTGTGAGCCTTTGAATTGGGGACTATATGGGACAGCACCAGATAATTATGTAATAAATGACCAGAAGTCTCAAAAGGGGAATGGGGAGTAAAGGGTTTGGATTGATCCACAAACTAATTAAGGAGTTTCTGCCCAAGCATGTTCTAGTGTGCAAAATTGAGAAATAGCAGCTCAATGGTACTGCGTACATAAAGGCCAAATATTGAATAAGTATTTGTTGAGTTTTGAATAATATTTTTCTCTAAAATACCTCATCTTTTTTGATCCTTAGCAAGAGCTGGCAGTAGATGAGTACCTGCCATGTTAGATTTATTTTTCTCCTCTTTGTCACAGACAGTATAACAAATTGCGAAACCTCCTGAAGGATGCACGTCATGATTGTATTCTCTTTGCTAATGAATTCCAGCAGTACTGCTATCTCCCTCGGGAAAGAGGAGAATCCATGGAAAAGTGGCAGACCAGGTATGGTACTGAATTGCTGTGTGTTCACATCATCATCATCTATAATTTCTTCATCATTGGCTATTTGGTAGTTGACCTAAGTCATGTGCTAAAATCAATAATTATTTCTGGAACCATGATTAATACTGAAATGCTTAATGTGTTAATATTTTAGCTATGTCATTTGAATATATAATTGATAGATTTTATAAATTATAATTAGAGACAAATAGATACCCAGAGTAAGTTTGCCCCAGACCTTAATGACTAGCAGGATCATTCTAGTGATCCAGAAGTCATAAATTTAATGCATGGGGATCCTACTTTTAAGCCAGGGTCATCTCAGTTTTTCTGTTATAGTATGCTATAATATCCCAACTAGTCTTATTAAACTGAAACTGGTAGGTTCATTCTGGTAGAGCTGTTTTTAAGAGCTTGTGGTAGCTTAGAATCACCTAAAAGCAGAGCCTGAAGTGAGGACTTGGTGTGCATTATTTACTTCGAGGTGATTCCCAGAAGCAGAAGTGAGGAAGTGGGGAGAGTGGGACAGAGAAGGAGGGAAAGCAGTAAAAAATGTGTGTTACTGCTGTGGGAAACAGGCTAAGTCCTGCTGGAAACCTCTGAGAAGCTGTGTAGAGTGTGCCTAAGAAGCCACCTCAAAGGATGGAGGCTAGGGCATTTAGTTAGTCCTCCCTGAGCTGAGGATCATTCCCCAGGGGTATTCAGTACACTCAGTGGGCCCTTGAGGGGGGTATGGAACTGCCCACCCAGCTGCAGCTAAAGTCAGAGGTGGACCTAGAGCACTTCTATAGAGGGCAAAGAGACCTGAAAGTTTTAAATGTCCATATAAAACATTTAAATCATTTTTTTCCTTGTAATTCTTTATATAGCCATTAAAAATTTAAATTCCCTAAAGGAAAATAACACTGATACATACATAGTGAGTCCTTAATAACAGTCCCCAAGTTCCCCCAGGACTCAATATGAAAAAGGAAAAGCAAATCTTTCTCTTTATTGAGTCACACGTGAGTACTCAGAATGATCACACTTAGCTAACTGCACAGCCTCGCACGTGATAGGTACTCAGTATATGTTGGCAGAATTTTTTTGTTAAGTTCTAGAACTAAAGGAACCTTACATAGCATCTTAATTTGCCGGAAGGGAAACAGATGCCCACAGAAGTTGACTGTCCGAATTTATATACTTCATTGGAAACATAATCCAGTCTTGAACACACATCTCTAGACCTAGACTCATGTTTTCCAATTAAGATTCTTTTCAGGAAGATTTTGAGATATTTTGTGTGATTTCATATCAGACCTTATTGGATTATGATCTTCAGCTACTTGCAGCCTAGTTTTTTTTCTTAACCAAAGACTTGTTTCTTCATTTTTTTAGCCTCGTGTAGCTTGTCATCCCTGTGGTGGTAGATCAGTCAGCCCTCCAATTAAAAGGTGTTAAAAGATGGCAGAGCATTGTGTTTTATAGGCCATATCAAGAAATGAAAAATGTAGCTGTGGTGGTTAGATGTCTTAGGGAAGAAGATATGTCAAACACTTTCTGATCCATCTTTCTGTCCCCGAGAGTTCCCAACTTAGGGCATATTTATAATGGGTGTTTGGGAAGTATCTGTTGAATGAATGAATGGTTGTCTAAATAAACCAAAGGGTAGCAGATTAAAAGCCAGCTATGATGTTTTGAACCATAGCTTGTGTTTGTCTTCCTTGGGAGCTTCATGTGCCCTTTGCTTTTCTAGGAGCATATACAATGCAGCAGTTTGGTACTATCACCACTGCCAGGATAGGATGCCAATTGTTATGGTGACAGAAGATGAAGAGGCAGTGCAACAGTATGGAAGTGAAACAGAAGGAGTGTTTGTGATTTCTTTCAAGGTATTTCCAGCTGTTGTGTATTTGTGTGTGCGTGTGTGTGTGTGTGTGTGTTCATTTCCTAAGTAGTTACCAGAAGACTCTAGATCCCTTTGACAATACAGAAAAGGGAAAATAAACGATGAAGGAAGACTTCAAGAAGTTCCATGTCTTTATTACTCCCCAACTAATCTTGACTTTAGTAAATCTGGTCAAAATACCTGTGACTGTGAGGCCTACAGCATCCAAGGCTCTAGCCCAACAAGCCCGTTAATAGTAAACTCATGTTTGTAGTTATAGTAATAACAATATTACTAGTAATGATGATGATGATAATAGGTTGAATCTTATAAAATTTCCAATATTCTGTTGTTTTTAACCTATAAAGTATCGATTTTATATGGTTCAACCTAATAGCAATAGCCAACATTTATCTATGCTAGGCATTGTTCTAAGTTTTATTATTTCATTTAATTCTTATAACAGCCTTTGAGATAGATATGATCATTCCTATTTTATTGGTAAGGAAACTAAAGCACAGAAAAACTAAACAACTTGCAGAAGTCACACAGGTAGAAACTGGTAGAATTGGGATTAGAACGTAGTCAATCTAGCTCTAAAGTTCTTGACCACTATGCTTAATTGCCTTCCAAATTATTCTTTTGAATACATACAAAACACAGTTTTAAAGGCCAGTCTTGTTTCACCGTCATTCTTCATCCTTCTCCACTTGTGAATGTGCATGGGGGTTAATAAGAATAAAGGAAGGGCGAGATGTGATATTATTTATGTGAAGGGTATCAGATCAGCTTGGTGTACAGATCATACACATGAGCAGCATTATCAGTGACAGTTTCTTGGCTGCCTTAACAACACAGTTCTCCTATTTCTTTGGTTCCCTTTGGGAGTATAGGATAACTACTAATCTCTCAGTGAATTACTGTTCTCTTCTATCTGCCCAGTTGGTCAGTCAGGTTCCAATGTTTGATATCTTTTCTTGATTCAGAAACTAGAATGAGGCCCTTTATTAACCCTGTCAGTTTACAGAAAGTCTAGTCTGATATTGAATTGTAGATTCTACAAGCATTCTCAGATACATGTATTGCTAAAGATTTGCCAATAGAATTTTCTTGGCCTGCTATAAGAAAGTGTTCTGGCATGCCAGAGAATTCCAGGGGCACTGGATATTAATGGTGGTGTCACTTGTTTTTTCTGTTGCAATACCTCATGTCTTGTTCCTGCAGAGGACAGTTGACTAAAATTACATTTTTCTACTTTTTGTGAAAATTACTTTTCTTTGTAGTTCACTAGTATAGTACAGTTTTATTTTGTATAGCATTTCCTAAGCAAACTGTGACCAAGGGCTTCATACATATGAATGATAGCAGAAAAAGAGATACTGTGACATTCAGATGAGAAAGAACCCCAGAATTTTCTGTGGGGACTAGAAGTTAGATGAAGAGAGAGGAGACCATAAATCCTCTTGAAGAGATGGTTCATAGAGGCAAAAGTTAGTCTTAGTAACTTTTATGCCTTCTTTTTATAAATTCAAGCCTTAGATAAAAGTATTGGGAAATTTTCTGCAAAACAAGTACTTGGTTTAATATTACATAAAGTTCATAATTTAGTATTATTTATATAAAGTCCTTAATTTATATATTATTTGCTGAATTGGGTACCTTTAGCTTAATTTATTTTATTCATTTTATTTTGTTTAAAGCCTGGTGCTTTTTTATCTCTTCTTCTAATCATTAATGTATTTATTTGCAATTTGGGGATAAGACTTTTTTTTTAATCAGTATTTTTTCTTTGGCATTTTCATTATAAATTGATCTTTTTAATGAACCTGTGAAGTAGTGTTGTGGCTTATACAACAGCTATCACTTCATAGTGCTGTAACAGACCACTGAGTTGCCCATTTTGTTTCATTCTAATCACATTCTTGTTGCAAATGTCTTTTAATTTTAACAGTTCACTTTTTCCAGTGCTGTTTACTAATGTTATTTATTAAATAAAAATGCCTACATTTACACACACACACACACACAGGCCTATGCAAACAACTTTTACCTCTACCTTCTGGTGGCTTTCCCAATGTCCCTCACACAATTTTCTTATTTCTGTCTTCTACCATCTGCAGCTGTACCACAGGGGCAGTTGCCACTAATCCTAAACAAACATTTCCTGTTCTCCTTAGAAACAGTTAAACCCAGCTTTTACCAAACTTTGGCATCTCTGGCTTACACTGGTGGTAGTGCAACAGTTGCTCTTTGTCTGAGCAGAGACTAACTCTTGGTGCTCATAAATGATAAGTGACCATAGAATTGGGGTACTGATGTTAGCACAGATAGAACTTTTGGAAGGACTAGGGAAAGAAAGGAAGCATTTTAAACAGGACCCTGAAATTAGTGAGAGAAATGCTGGAGTTAACAATAAGGATAATTTATTTCTTTTGAGTAAAGACAGTGTGTGAGACTCTACCTTAGACTTAGAGCTGAGTTAAAATCATACCTAAATTTGATTTTATTTGTGAGAGTCAACCGTTTGGAGTGTTCCCTGGACACACAGAGTAGATGAAGCAAAGCCATCCTCACCACCCACCAACCTCTCATGGCTGGTCACCTTGGGGTTTTGTCTCAAGCCTTTCTGAAGGAATTACATTAAGAGATAAAATAATATTCAGTAATAGTCTACTTAGCCAGGACTCCGACCACTTGTTTCAAAGCTATGTTTCATACCAGGTCACCGTACTAATAGCAACATCAAGCATCACCTACGTGAGGAGAGTTACTACATCTGTGGGTGTCACAGAGGAAGACTCAGTCCTCTGGGAGCTTATGAACTAGGGAAAAGCCTAACACCAAAAAACACTTCGTTTACTTGACTTTCCCAGCTCTCTGCTCGTTTGACATTGCCAGTGGGTTGGGATGGGGAGACACTCCCTTAAACACTTTACTCCTTGCCATTTTTATGGCAAATTTCAAACATTTCAAAGGCAAGAATGCACATGTAGGAGCTTTTCATGTCCATTCACTCTAGGCCATTATCTGCAGCAATGTGGTACAATGTAAAGATAGGCAGACCAGACGTGTATGTGTGTGCCTGTGGGGAGAAGGAGAGGGAGAGAGAGAGAGGTTTGAAAAGTCAGAGTAATCAGGGAGGTAGACATGTTCCATGGTAGGAACAGCCTCCCTGGGAGTTATTTGGCAGGACCTTGGGGATTAATGAAATAGTAGAAAACGAACTGATAATGTGAGGCTTGAGAGAGTAATACTCACTTAATACCTCTTCAAAACTACATACTGGCAGTTCTTGTTCCGGTTTTTTGGTAATACTACTATAATGAATTATTCTCTTCTTACCATGTTTCTCTTGTGCCTTTATCAAATGCAGAATTACCTGGACAGTTTTTGGCCTGATTTAAAAGCTGCCCATGAGCTTTGTGATTCTATCCTTCAGTCTCGACGGGAAAGAGAGAATGAGAGTCAAGAGAGCCACAGGAGGGAGTACCCAGAACATCTTCCCCTGGAAGTGTTAGAAGCTGGCATTAAGTCTGGACGCTATATCCAGGTGAGGTGGTAAAGAAGAATCGGCGTCAGATTTCTTCTCTTCTTTACTTGCCTCCTGTCATAGGCCTCTAATTTCAAAAGCTATTAAAAAGATGGGTATGAGTAAGCCAGGGCTGATGATGTTTAAGGTGCTTTAGGAGTCATTCTTCTAACAGATAATAGCTGTCTGGTTGGAGCTATTCTATAGAGGTCTTAATTGGGTTACATACTAAGCATTACACGAGTAGCCTTGTAAATGCCTCCTGTCACTGGAAAAGAGAATGTATTTTTGAATCAAGGTCTGGAAGTTTGGCAAAATTATAAAATTTGTGAAATTTGGCTTTTTCACTCCCTTTGCCATTTTTCTATATCTTTCAAGGGCTCTTTTATGATCCCCCAGGACCCAGGACCCAGATGCTGTCAGGGTCTTGAGAAGAAATCAGATAATTTAAGTTTTCATGTGCTTGTTGTGTGTATGGATACAGTTTTATCACATGGGTAGATTTGTGTATCTACTACCACAGTCAAGATACCAAACTGTTCCAGCATGGATTTTACATTTTTAATAAGCCACTCAGATAATTTTTATGCAGGCTGAAGTCTGAGAATACCACACTAACATTCCTCTGTGAAGTGTAGATATTTTATTTTATTTATTTATTTTTTAAAATTTATTTATTTAAATTAATTTCAAGTATATAGTACATTAGTTAGACATCTATATAGTTCATAAAAGATCCCCAAAATTGCTCCCTCCCTCTCCTGGCCCTCCCTGAAGTCTGGGTATTTTGTATGAGTATACCTAGAATGCCTAATTCTTCCAACTTGGGAGTAAACTTCACAACACCCCTGGGAGGATACTTTGAGGAATATGATGTCTTAAAGACCACTCATCGCTTGGATGAGGTAGATCTTGACCTTTAAACTTGGTATAGCTAAGAGTAGTTCAAAATGAATGTATGTTCTTCGGAGCAAAGAAACTTTGGTGATGAATATTCTTCCTAAAGACAGGGACCACAGACCTTACAAGAATATTATGGGGATATTTTCATATAGTTTTTAAAAACTGTACCTTTTGCAGATAAAGAAGGCAAGAAAGAAATTTTTCACATTGACTTATGTTACGATTTTAGGGAATTCTGAATGTCAACAAACACAGAGCACAAGTAGAAGCTTTTGTGCGACTTCAAGGAGCCAGCAGTAAAGATTCAGGTTTGGTATAAACCTTACATAAATCTCCATACTACTTTTTTATCCCAATATTACACAATGAAAAAAGCAGAGTTGAAATTTTCACATCATATATGCCATGTAAGATATCCCCATATACACTGGGTGTATGGGATCATGGGTTGTTTTTTTTTCCCTAACATTTTGTCAATAATTTCTGACTTTATTGTCATAAACTTCAAAAATTATAATAGCTAATGTTTTATTGAGTGTTTACTAAATGTCAAGTACTATTCTAAGCATTTAATATAGGTGTTATTTTTGTTTCCCACCTTTTACATATGAAGATACACAAAGTTACACATGAGGAAACTAAAATACAGAGAAGCACAGTAACATGCCCAAGATCACACACCTGCTAAGTGGGGGCCTGAACCTGCTGCTGAAGCAGTTTGGCCATTATTTTAAGACATTGCCCTGAACTGCCTCAGTGTGCTATATTGCCTTTTAGGAATCACTAAAAAAAGTAATAAAAATGGGAAAAAATGTGTAAATAAATCATATTGTGGCATAGTGGACTTCCTAGTTCTGTAATGACAAGATGGGAAAAATCCCTGACAGTCAAGGAAACATGGCTGGGTTGAAGGAAAACGAGAAGCAATGGCTTTGCTCATCAGAATCATTCCTCTCAGTCCCGTGGTGTCCGTAGTTCATCAGCCTACTGACTACTCCCTGGCTTGTGGCCCCTGCAGAATTATAGTATAGGCTTCCATGATCTCATGCATGGAACTATTACCTACCTTAAAATACAATTGAGAGTGGCCCTTATGAAAATACATTATACAGTATGATATGGGGGCTGGGTTTCTTCATTCCTAACCTGCAGAACAGGAGTAACTTGACTTCACCTTTGAAAGGAAGAAGCTTTTCTTTGTAGGAATGCTAATTAGACCTCAGATATATCATGTTTGAAGTACCCCACTGGTGTGGCATCCCCCTTGGCTTCATGGGGTGTCTCTGTGTTGCCTCAAACACAGGTTTATTTAGTGACATCCTAATCCATGGGATGAAGGCTCGAAACCGCTCAATTCATGGAGACATGGTAGTTGTGGAGCTGCTCCCTAAAAATGAATGGAAAGGAAGAACCGCTGCTCTGTGTGAGAATGACAGTGATGACAAAGCCTCAGGAGAGTCCCCAAGTGAGCCCATGCCCACAGGTGAGCCAGCTGGAAAGTCACCGAGTTATTTATTTTCCTTGTGGAATGTTTATTTTTTCTCTCCTGTCTATGGCCACGCTACCCTGAACAAGCCCAATCCCATCTGATCTTGAAAACTAAGTAGGGTCTGGCCTGGTTAGTATTTGGATTGGAGACCACCTAGAAAGACCAGGTGCTATAGACATAAAAAATAAAAACATAAGGTATTATAAACTGACAAGGTCCTTGCAATCTGTGCGATTACCTCACCTAAAAAAGTAAACATTTTTTTTTCTCCTTAACAATCCAGAAATACCACAATTATTAACGTACAATTATCATCTCTCTCCCTACATTATCAGATTCCCTCTCTGCGGGTTTATTTTATTCTCATCAGCACCCAAATATGCTCTAATATCTTCCATCTTAAAACAAAAATAAAAACCCTCTTGGATCCTATATCTCTTGCAGCTATCAGCCTTTTCTCTGTATCAGTTTATGGCAATACTCAGTGAAACAGTTAACTCTGCATTCTCTCTGCTTCCTCTTTACCCATTTTATCCAAACGCCACTACATGCAGGCATACCTCCCCTTCAACACACACACACACACACAAAATAAAATCCTTCACCTCTTGTCAGGGTCACCAGTGACCTCATTGCCAACAGTCCTCAACATCAGTAACCTGTCAGCAGCATTTGGCTTCTGGGTTCTTCTCCCCTGCTGATTGGTCCTCTTCAGTTCCTTTGCCAGTTCTTCATCTTATTGTCCTCTTGGATGTACCAACTCCTCTCTGGATCTCTTTTTTCCCTGCACACTCTCCCTAGAAGATCTCATTCAGTCCTCTCGTTTTCTGTCTCCAGCCCAGAACCCTTCCTCAATTCCAATCTTGTCTACTCAGTTGTCTATTTGGCATCTTCCCCTGAATGTCGAATAGGCATCTCAAATTTAACATGCCTAATAATATATTCCTGATTTCTACTCCAAACCTGCTCCTCCCCAAGTCTTCTCCCATCTTCATAAATGGCAAGTTTATTCTTAAAGTTGGTCAACCTAAAGATCTTGGAAATATCCTCAACTTTTCTTTCACAAGTTAGCAAGTCCTGGCAGCTCTAACTGAATTCAGCCACTCTGTACTCTACCATTTCTCTCTTAATTCAGTGCATTAGAACAGTGTTACCGAACATTTTTGGCACCAGTGACCAGTGTGACCAGTGATCCTATGAGAATCTAATGTCTGATGATCTGAGTTGGAGCTGAGGCAGTGATGCTAGCGCTGGGGAGTGGCAACAAATAAAGATGAAGCTTCTCTAGTTTGCTGCTGCTCACCTCCTGCTGTGTGGTCCAGTTCCTAACAGGCCACAGACCAGTACCTGGAGCCCAGGGATTGGGTACCCCTGCATTAGAATCCCTTGGTGAGGTTTTCCCAGAAGCCTCCTCACTGGTCTCCTTGCTCCCATCCTTGCTCCCAGATAGTCTTTTCTCCACATCCAACCCATAGTGATCCTTTTACAAATCTAAGTCTTGCCATGTCTCTGCTCAAAACTCTCCAGCAACTGCTTCCTATTTCTCTCAGAATAAAATCCAAAGTCTTTACCCTGGTCTACAAGTCCCCACCAGTTTTGGTTGTCTCTGTCATTGTCTTCTTCATCACTCTTCTTCTGCCACATTGACCAACTTTTCCTTTCCACCAACAGAAACAAGCCGACCCCAGACATCCTCACACCGCATTTTCTCATTTCAAGTCTCTGCTTAAATGTTGTTTTATTGAAAATAGCTACTATTTCTGACATTTTATCACTCTTGTTCATCTTACCCTACTTTTTATCTTTCTTAGCAATCATCACTACCTCACATATATTTATTCTTTACTCTTTGTTCCCCACCCCCACAGACACCTAGACTAGAAGATACACTCCAGGAAATCGAAGACTTTGTTTTGATATATTTCTTGCTCCTAGGACAGTGCCTGATTTCTGTAGGGGCTCAATAAATGTTTGTGAAAAGAAAAGATAGCACTTTTAACTATTAAAATTTGTTTTTCCTTGTCTTCAGTCAATAATGATTAAGAGTGTTCTACATCAGACTTAAATGATTTGTATACTTTCTGTGTATTATATGGGGCCAATTGATCTTGGCTGGTTAGAAAATGCAAGAAAAACTGAAAACACACAGTAGAGGGCATGGGTTTAAAAAAAGAGAAAATCATTAACTTTTTCCAACTTATCTATACATGAGATAAGGTAAAGGCAAAAGAAAAAATGGAACTAATGGATTCTAAATGTCACATCAGGCCCCACAGAAGAAAGGGCATACTGACAGTTTTACTTAAAAAATTATCTATCTAAAAAAAATCCATCTTAATAATAACCTGCTAGGAAGGCA
The DNA here is from genome assembly GCA_004027375.1 of Macroglossus sobrinus. Classification (NCBI taxonomy): domain Eukaryota; kingdom Metazoa; phylum Chordata; class Mammalia; order Chiroptera; family Pteropodidae; genus Macroglossus; species Macroglossus sobrinus. The sequence continues at coordinate 202,193 of PVKZ01001897.1, read as the reverse complement.
AATGTTTAAACATTTTTCGCATTGTGTGGACATGCTTGAAAAACTGGGACATTGTGTTTCCTATTTTCCTCCTCACTGCTGAACTGGTCAGAGTCCCAATAGGTGACATTGAACCACTTAAGGCTTTCTTTTGTTTTGTTTTGTTTTCCCAAAGGCAGAGTGGTGGGCATCCTTCAGAAGAACTGGCGGGATTATGTGGTGACATTTCCATCCAAAGAAGAGGTCCAATCTCAGGGCAAAAATGCTCAGAAAATCCTAGTTACACCTTGGGATTACAGAATTCCCAAAATCCGAATTAGCACTCAACAAGCAGAAGCCCTCCAGGTAGCTGACATTATACCTCTACTGTTTTCTTTCTGTTTTTGCTAGCTTTTGAACAGTACCAGAAAACGATGTTGATTCTTTTACGTAAGGGATAAATTATTGATGGCATCTGGCATACTGAGATTCTGTTTTTAAAAATTCTAAATATATAGAACCATCTATTAAGTAGTCCTTGGTTAATAAATGAAGGCCAGAAAGAAACTGTCCTAGAAAGAACTATGTAAGACACTGGAGAAAATATACATTATCCAGCTGTCCAACACAGAAACTTTGAATAGATACACTGTGCCAACACTAACAAGCTTTCTTCTAGCAAGCAATATAGAAATAAGATCACTCTGCCTTGGAGGGATGATATAGTGGTACTTCACAAAATCGATTATCCGTAAGGGAATATAGCACCAGAGAGAAGACATAAATAAGAAAGTCTGAAATTAACCTTTACTGTGGCGAATAGTGTAGGCATCACCCAATTTGATTTGCCTGATGTTTTGTAGTTTCTAAATGAGACACTGATGTAGGGTGTCCCCAGCCAGGAACCTGGTCATTGTGTACTTTTACCTCTTGAAGCCTTATGCAGGCCTTCTAAGGCCAGTTGCTACTATTGCTTTCCTTATCAGTGCTTTGCTGGAGTTTGGGGCGTTAGAGTTTAGTTAACACTGATACTGTCTTCCTCACCAAAAGATGTATTAAGACATTAGAAAGTAACTCCCAAACACACAAAATCGAGATTTTTGTTTTGAAATTTAATTTGGACTATGCATAATTGGGTTTTTCTCTTGTGTTGCAAATGTGAACTAGAACGTGTTACAATTGGCTTTCTCTAACAGACTAAAATTTTCAGCCCATTTGATGTAAAGAGGTAATGCTTTTCTTTAAAGCACTGGGTCAAGCATTTATATACTATCTAGCAGTTTAGTAAAACAAGAACAACAACACCACCAACAAAAAAAAAACACTATATACAAACTGGCCACTCTCTTTAGAGCTTGATGCTGTTTATCTATTTGTTAGTGCTTCTAATTTACCCACTTAACTCCTGGTGCTGGACTCATGTTTGACTCATGTTTTTTTTTTCTCCCTTTGTGCAGGATTTCAGGGTGGTTGTGCGTATTGATTCCTGGGAGTCAACATCTGTGTATCCTAATGGACATTTTGTGCGTGTTTTAGGAAGAATTGGAGATCTGGAAGGAGAAATTGCAACAATCCTGGTGGAAAACAGTATTTCAGTTGCCCCTTTCTCAGAAGCTCAGGTCAGATTTCTCTGAGAACTTTGGTCTGGTGAAGGACATTTTGTACATTTTCTTTTTGCCTTAGTCATTATTTGTTTCATCATTGAGAAAGAAAAAATCTTTGTACTGTGTTACAACCTATTGTCTAAAGCCACAGATAATGGAAAATCTCACTACTCTTTATTGTGTTTGGACCAGACCGAAGTCAGCTTCAAGTACAGAATTAGTTTCCTAGCCTCACAGCTTTCAAATTTTCACATTTTCCAACTGTGCTTAAAAATGGTATGTCAGTGTCTTATAGTCAGTATACATTCATCCCCAGCAACTACAAGGGTACCTAGTTACAGACCCACTGGGTTCCACTCCCTGTCATAATCATTCAACAAGAGGCCTGCAGAAAGCTGCAGGAAGCAGCTTCTTGGGTTCCATACATCTGACCCATGGGTCAGAAAAAATCATACTCATTACGAAACAGTTTTTGTAACCTTTACAGAAAACAAAAATTTCATAAAACATAAAACATCAGCTATTTTCATCACATTATGATCTTTTAAAATCCTCATAAATCTTGTTTACTATTTTTGCATGACTATAGTCACAGTGTGCACATACTGTTTTCTGTTCTGCTTTCATTTACATTTTTTTCTAGATATTGACATAGCCTACTTATTTTTAATAGTTATGGCAAATTATTGTGTATTGATGTACTCTAGTTTGCTTAAGTGTTCCTCAGTTGTTGGGCATTTGGGCTGTTTAATTTTTCAGTATTATAAAAAAATGATACTTCAAACACTTTATAAACATTACTATTTTTTCTTTTTGATCGTTTTCCTTGGAATGTAATCCTTAAAGTAAAATGGTCAAATCAAAGGGCATAAAAATTTAAATAGCTTTTGTTATGTATTGGCAGATTGTTCTTTAGAAAAATTGAACCAGTTTGCAATGCCATCAAGAGCATATGGGTGTTCTTATTTTCATTAGTTTTTGACAGAACAGTAGCTATAATAGTAAAATATTTTAGAATATTTTACATTATTAAATTTTTATGTTTAACAGTAGTTTCTGGAAACTATTTGTTGACTTGTTTCAGCGCTTAGTAAAATGTTAGAATAAAATAAAGCATGGATTAGACTTCACAGAAATAGAATTCTCTTCTCTTTTAGCATACTTAACTGTAGATTGATGGCTTAAACAGGTAATAATGGAGAGAAAATGCCCTAGATTGGTCCTACCTAAATTATCTTTGAGGAATAAACTTTTTATTATTTGAGACATATTGATTTTATTTTCAGGGATTGACTTGAATTAAAAGCGCAACTATATTTAAATAAGTGAATTATTCGAAATGAGATCGATGTACTCTTTATAAGCCACCTATTTATTCCTGCTTCAGCTCCCATAACTAAAGAGGCTGGTGAGAGTTGTGGGACATTCCTGTCAGACTGTAAGAGTCCTCAAGGGCAAGGGATTGTAACTTTCCAGATCCTAGCACAGTTCCTGAAACATATGAGGCACCTAATAAATTGTTACTGATCAAAAGAAGCAAAAAGAGAATAATTGCTAAAGGTAATGGGGAATGAGTGGGATTTCTTTGAGGTCACATTGAGAATGTTAGAGAATGGATTTTTGTAGGAAATGTGTGGTACAGGAATTGCTGAATAGTTGGCCTCTCGTTATACAGATGTGTGAGATGCCAGTAAACACACCAGAAAATCCCTGGAAGGTGAGTCCTGAAGAGGAACGAGAACGTAAAGACCTGAGGAAAACCCATCTTGTATTCAGCATTGACCCCAAAGGTTGTGAAGATGTTGATGACACACTCTCAGTCAGAACCTTAAATAATGGTGACCTGGAACTTGGGGTTCACATTGCAGATGTCACACATTTCGTGGCACCAAATTCTTATATTGATATTGAAGCTAGGACAAGGTAATTTGAAATCAACACCATGTTTATGTACATGTGTCTATAATGTAATATGTAACTATGCTAGTTTTAGATTTTCAAAACAAAGATTTCACGATTCCATATAATTCTGAAGATCTCTTCCAGAAAAAAAGAAATTGAGGTCCACTTTCCTTTTCCTTTAGAAAAATAGTACCTTGATCAATGTACCTTGCCTTTTTTAACAGAAACTTTTCACACATTGTTTCCTTCTCAGTTGAAACAGGTCAAATTTTTCATGTAACAATATACTATTTTATATAAATACTGGATCATTACACTCTAATTTTTCTTTTACAACTAAGATTCGTGTCACTTTTTCTTTTTTTATATATCATTGAGAGCATATTCAGCCCAAAGCAGTACTGCTTAGGAAAGTGGGAACATGGGAATAGCTTTATTACTCAGTCGGCTGCACTTTATGAAAAACAACAGCCTTCGGGAATTTGTACTGAGATTTGGTCATTTACCTCATAGCAGTCCATGCAGTCAGCAGTTCTTGTTGTTGCTAAAGGTCATATACCTGCATGTGTGTCATTCACAGGGCCACCACTTATTATTTAGCGGACCGACGCTACGACATGCTGCCCTCCATCCTCAGTGCTGATTTGTGCTCCCTCCTGGGAGGTGTTGATAGGTAAGTTTGTTCATTAATTTTACCTGTGTGATGCCCGGTGTTCTTGCTTCCAACTTCTTTATCCTCTTCTTTCCAATATGCTCTACCACCACACTCCCCACCCCTCCTTCCCTCCTGTATCCTCTACACGCCTCTGTGTCACTTACTTTCAGACAACTTTATTTCTCTAGGCTTCCTTTTCCTTCCTCTCCTCTTCTGTCTCTAGCTGTGAGTCTGCTCCTCCTCCTGTTTTTTGGCTTTTTAAAGTCAGCTTATGTCTGAGAACAAATGGGTGCAACTTTATGTGTATGTATTCTCTGGTTGAGGCTGTTTTTCATGAAGATCATAAACTTAGGGAGCTTTTTATTACAGTTAAGTCTACTATCTTTGAATAGGTAATAAAATCATGTAATCTAAAATTCATAAAAGATACCACTTTCCCTCAGTTACCAATTTCTTACATATTTTTCTAGCTATAATATATGTACACACAAATATGGACATTTGGTCTTTTTTTTGTAACATTACATATACTGTTCAGCACTTGGCATTTTTTTTTAACTTAACGATGTATCTTGGAGATCATTCCATGTTAGTCACAGTTGCTTATCTATGGAAATATGGAATTTTTTAGTCCTTTGTTATTACAAACAAAACTTTACTGAATTACTTAGAACATAAGTCATTTCATATTTTTAAAAGTACAGCATATCTGGAGGATAAATTTCTAGACGTGGAATTTCTGTGTCAACAGGTATATATATTTGTGTTAGATTTAATCAATTGCCCCCCAATTATATTTCCACCAACAATGCATGAGAATGCTTGTTTTCCCCCACAGCCTTGCCAACACAATATATTGTATTTTTTATCTTTGCCAATTTGATGGATGAAAATGGTATCTTACAGTGATTTTAATTTGCATTTTTAACTTAACTACTATGAATAAAGTTGAACATTTTTTATATGTTTAACAGTCATTTACATATAATTTGTGAATTATTTCTGTTTCTTTGCCCTTCTCTTTGAGTTTTTGATCTATTTTTAATTGATTTATAAGAGCTTTTTATTATTAGGAAAATTAGCCCTTTGTTTTTTATGTGAGCTGCAAATGTTGCATGTTTTTAAATAGAGTGATTTGGTAACTAAGTGGTTCTTTACTAAATGAACTTTTTGCTAATTTCCGTACCACCAAGACTGATATCATAGTTCAGTGTCATTCTGTAGGATTTGCTCTTCTTTACTAGAGAGCCCAATAGGCTTGACTCCCTCTATTAGTGCTATGCTATTCTATTGAAAATGGAGAACTGTAATAGGGTTTGTAACATGACATGTGAACTCATTTCGGATTTGCTCAGAGCTCAACAGAACCTAGTCTAACTTTGATTTAGAGGTGAAATGTTTGGATTGAGACAAAAACTTATAGAAATGCCATTTCTTTCGAGTTACATTTAGGTCAACTTCTGTTTGCTTCAAAAATAGAAGAATTAAATAATGATGTCAGTGTTACTGGTTTTGTAGATATGCTGTAAGCGTCATGTGGGAATTGGATAAAACCTCCTATGAAATTAAGAAAGTGTGGTATGGCAGAACCATTATTCGATCATCATACAAACTGTTTTATGAAGCAGCCCAGGAACTACTGGATGGAAACTTCAACATCATTGATGACATTCCAGAATTCAGAGACTTGGATGAGAAGAGCAGACAAGCCAAGCTAGAGGACTTAGTGTGGGCAATTGGAAAGTTGACTGACATAGCACGCCATGTCCGAGCTAAACGAGACCGTTGTGGTGCCCTGGAACTGGAAGGGGTAGAGGTTCGGGTACAGCTAGATGAAAAAAAGAACATTCAGGACCTCATCCCCAAGCAGCCCCTGGAAGTCCATGAGACGGTGGCTGAATTCATGATTCTGGCCAACCACTGGGTAGCCAAAAAGATCTGGGAGAGCTTCCCTCATCAGGCCTTGTTGCGCCAACACCCTCCTCCACACCAGGAGTTTTTTTCTGAACTGCGAGAATGTGCTAAAGCAAAAGGCTTCTTTATAGATACACGGTAATTCCTCTTTTGAGGGGGCAGAGGAATGGAAGGGAGTGTTATACACTTATTTATCTTACAGTAGTTCTTAAAATGCAACAGCCAGATCTTTGACCAAAAATAGAAAACTTCTTGGCTTTCTACATGTACTATAATATAGGTATAGAGACGTAAAATTGAAACAAGTCTACTGAGGCATAATTTTGACCCACTATAATTTATAATACAGAGGGAACCTGTTACATTTGATTTAATTTCATCTACCTCTTAGGCAAATACAAAAAATAAACCTATTTATTTCAGTACTTTAGAAACACAGCATATCTCAGTGTTTTATAAGACACCATACTGATAGTAAATTTATACCAACCCTTCATAGAGTGAGACGTTTTACACCTCCAGGAAAAATATTTTCCCTGTTAAAAATGATATATAAAGAGGATTTTTCAAAAATTTCTGTCAATTAACAGGTTCTAATTAAAATATATTTTATTCCTTTATCAAAATGTATTTTTTTTTTGCCTCTACTTTAAGTGATAGTATCTTTTGCTGATTGCTTGGTGGCTGAGCTGTGTGTGTGTGCCAAGCACAAGAGTTACAGACTTTCAGACAGCATCTTGTATCATTAGTATTTTACAGATAGGGAAACAAAGTCTGGAGATGTTGAGTAACTATAATTTAACAGCTAGCCAGGGCAGAGTGAGAATTTGAATCCAAGTCTGTCAGACTCAGAAGTTCACATAAGTGCCTACTCCGGCATTTTGCTTCTGTGTTCATTTCCCATCTTTCCCTCTTTTATTTTGGTGGGCTACATTACAGAATGGAGTTATGTACTGTATTATGAGTTTAATTTTTAATGTAATTCTATATTTCCTGGGTTTTAAAAAATTGTTATTTGAGAGTAAATAAATAGAATGCTTCTTACCACTTTATCTTTAAAAAAGAAAAATAATTTAAGTTTCTTTTACTTGTGCACCTTAGTTTTAGTTTAGCTTTGCTTTTTTAACTCCGGCTCAATAATTCTTGATTTAAAAAAAGAAAAAGTTCATTCTTTGACTTGTACAGGATGTTTAAAGTTAAGAGGGTTAGGAATTCAATAGGTATTTGACTATCTACTGTGTGCAAAGCATTAACCTCATAGATATCAACACATTACTCTTAACTACTTAAGAAACATATTTAGATTCTGATACACTTTCATTGTTTGAACCTTAAAAGCAAACTAGATTTCTAAAATGAAAAGAGTTTCTTCAGAAATGTGTCCAAAATAAATTTAACTACTGAAAGATGAAAGTATTCAGACTTGATGAGTGTTTTCCTCAGAGTGTTGACTTATAAATCATTGCTGGGGACAAGATTTACGTTTTTCCATACTTTTGTCAGGTCCAATAAGACACTGGCTGATTCTCTGGATAAAGCGAATGACCCCAGTGATCCCATCGTCAACAGGCTGCTGCGTTCTATGGCTGCGCAGGCCATGTCTAATGCGCTGTATTTCTCCACTGGATCATGTGCAGAGGACGAGTTCCATCATTATGGTGAATGATAAATTTTCCTTTGTAGCCATAACCTTGAGCAGATTGTTTAAAAACTATTTTTTTGTTTATTTTGATCATTTGGTTTCTTTTTGAAGGTCTTGCATTAGATAAATATACTCACTTTACTTCTCCAATAAGAAGATATTCAGATATTATAGTACACCGATTGTTAATGGCAGCCATTTCAAAAGATAAGAAAATGGAAATTAAGGAAAATTTGTTCAGCAACAAAGATCTTGAGGAATTATGCAGACATATCAACAACAGAAACCGAGTAAGGGGACTTTAATTTCTCTTATCCATCCTCTCTTTTGCTAAGAGAATATCAGCTTTATTGTATAATTGAAGGAAGTATCACATATTCTAGAAAATTCTAGAATTCTAACATGTGAAATAACATGAAAAATTATAAAGTTTGTTGAGTAGCTCTCAGTACATTTACAAATGTTCAAAAATACCTTAATGTGGATTTAGGAGATTTAACAATAGGTTGGATGTTTTTCTCAAAATGTAGAAATGTAAAAGATCATCTATCATCTTACTACCCAGAGATAACCATTATTAACAATTCTAGACAGTTTTTTTTAATAAAAATTATACCCATTGTTTTGAAATCTGCTTTTTTTTTTTACTTAACACATCTGTTCTTGATAGCATACTATGTCAGTATAGTTACATCATTGTTTTAGAAGCTGCTTTGGGTTGTTTCATATTCTTGCTAGTGGCTTCATTCAATACTGCACAACATAGAACTAGCCCATTTGTAATACAGAAAATTAGGAACTACCTAAATGTTTAATATAATTTCTATAACCAATGTTATAGTTCTGTGCTCTGCATTTATTATAGCCACTAGCCATGTTGTTATGCTATTTAAATTAAAATTTTTAAAAATTAAAAATTCAGTTAGTCATATTAGCCACATTTCACATGCTCAATAAATGTGCGTGGCTGGTGCCTACATAGATATACATTTTCACCATTGCAGAAAGTTTTGTTGCACAGTGCTGTTCTAGGCAGTCCAGTTTACAACTATCCTTGTGTGTGTACACTTTTACAGTCTTCTCAGGTTAATGCCTGGATAAATTCCTGATGATAATTAATTGCTGAGATAAAAGGTGTGCATATTGATATATATTACTAAATTGCCCTCCAGAATAGTAGTACTAATTTATACTTCTACCAACAGGATTTTGGTAGGACAGACTTGAAAATAAAGATAAACATAGATATGGATACTTTTTCTCTACCTGAATGAACTATACACAGGTTCTAAATAACTAACTGGTTGCTTTCTTAAAGAATGTTCTAAGACATTTTTGAAGGAACGATATCGGATGGTTTTTGTGGTTCCCACAAAAAATTTTTTAACTCGTAATAGAGAATATTTGTATTAATGGTTTTATAGAATCAAGCCTTTTTAAAGACATTGTTTCTGTGGGACTATGAATTCCATGGTTTTTCTAGGAATGTCAGGGAAGTCTGTCATCATGCTTTAGGGTTGTGTTTCTTCTCACAGGCAGCACAGCATTCTCAGAAGCAGTCTACTGAGCTCTTCCAGTGCATGTATTTTAAAGACAAAGACCAAGAAATTGAGGAGCGTTGCATATCCGATGGGGTTATTTATTCAATTAGAACAAATGGTGTACTTGTATTTATACCAAGGTATGTTATGTCTAACATAATAGTTAAGAAATCATAGTTAAACTAAAAGTGTAGAACACAAACAGTATGTTAGGTATCATTTATTAAAATATTTATTTTAGCAATTATTTGTAGTTACTATGTGTATATAATATATAACTCACTGTGATTATAAAAGATTAGAATCTAGTATATATCAGTCTTAGGATAGGATTTTACTTTCTTATTAGCAAGATTTTTTTTATCTTTGATCAATGAAATAAGTATTTGAAGGTAAGTCACAGGAAAAGTTCTTTTTAATCTAGAAGAAAAACTAGCATTCTAGATAAGTATATAAGATCTGCATACTAAGAATACATTATCTCTGGATTTTTATTGTGGCAATGATTCAGGTTTGGGATTAAAGGTGCTGCTTATCTAAAAAATAAAGATGGTTTAGTGATCTCATGTGGCCCAGATAGCTGTTCTGAATGGAAACCGGGATCCCTTCAACGATTTCAAAACAAAATCACCTCTACCACAACAGAAGGAGAATCTGTAACATTCCACTTGTTTGACCATGTAACAGTAAGTCTGTATTTACATTAGGTATTGCTTTTTATGTAAAGAACAAATAATGTGATTTAGTAATATGCATTTTCTCCTCTGATAGGTGAGAATATCTGTACAGGCGTCACGTTGCCATTCGGATACAGTCAGGCTTGAAATAATGAGAAACCAACCATACATGATGCCAGATACAGAACTTTTTCATCAGAGTTCCCTCTTGCTAAAGAGTGATTTAGTGAAAGAAGTAACTAGATCTGTGGAGGAAGCTCAGCTTGCCCAGGAAGTCAAAGTAAACATCATTCAAGAAGATTATCAAAAATATTGCCAAACCAAGGGAAGAAGCCTGTACACACTTCTGGAGGAGATACGGGACCTAGCTCTCCTGGATGTTTCATACAGTCATGAAATATAATACTCTTCCTACTTCATTAAAAGAGCTTTGCCTTATGTGAATGTATTCTCAACATTAACGTTAATCTAATTTTCTGTGTCACCCAATGTTCTAGTCTATTGGGATTAGGTACATATTTCACATACTATGGTCTTCCCTTATCTGCAGTTTCTCTTTCCATGTTTTGTGACCCACAGTCAACCACTGTCCAAAAATATTAAGTGGGAAATTTCCAGAAATTAACAACTCATAAGTTTTAAATTGCATGCCATTCTGCATACCATGATGAAATCTCTCACCATCCTGCTCCACCATCCCATATCCATCACATACCAGTGGGTATATGCTACCCACCTGTCATTTAACCATCTCCATTATCAGGCTGACTAGTGCAGGACTGCAGTGCTTGTGTTCAAGTAACCCTTGTTTTACCTCATAATGGCCCCAAAGCACAAGAACAGTGATATTAGCAATTTGGATGTACCCCAGAGAAGCCATAAAGTGCTTCCTCTAAGTGAAAATATGAGTTTATGAGTTAACAAGAAAAAATCATATGCTGAGGTTACTAAGATCTACAGTAAGAATGAATCTATGAAATTGTGAAAAATTCATACTAATTTGCTGAGATCATTCACATAACTTTATTACAGCATATTTTTATAATTCTATTTTATTAATATCTTACTGTTCCTAACTTATAAACTTCATCATAGGTATGTATATATAGGAAAAAACAGTGTTGTAAGATTTGGTACTATCCAAGGTTTCAGGCATCCACTGGGGGTCTTGGAACATATATTCTGCAGATGATGGGGACTACTATGTGTAAAATGTTTTCTCATCAACATTTTATTAAATAAAATACAATTAGGACACTATGGAAACTGATTTTTCAGAAATGGTGAATGGTGACTATGAAGTTACCACTTTTTAATCCAGATTTACTATTTGGTTAGGTTGTCTCAAATCAGTTTTTTCAAACTAAGTTTTAATTTTTCCAGTAATTGCTACATTGGGCCATTTGGGTCATGGGCCCCTCTGACAACTGTCAGATTAACTTTCACTTTGATAATAAGACTTAATCTTCACTGCCTACCCACTATTTCATATTTGACTCTAATCTCTCCTGCTATCCCCAGTACCAGTTGGTGATAGGGCATAAAGACAGGGAATGGGCGAGGTATGCAGGTTAAGGTCTGTTCTCTCAAGCCTCCCTTCCCACCCTCATTTTTCTGAGTGCTCCTCGGATGATCTGTTGCATTGGTCTTGCCCTTGTTGGTTTGTCACTGCTAGCAAAGCCCACCACTGGGAAAAGAATTCTTTAGTCATCTCAAGTCCAGTTGGTGAGGGTGGACAGAGTCCAGAATAGGTCCTCCTGATGAAGCACTTTAGGTCTTGGTTGCATTTGAAGAGACTGGGCTCCATCTTCTAGCTGATCCCCTATTGGCAGCAGTAAGTCACAACCCTCTGAGGCTTATGCCTCTTGGCCCCTCATTATGCTCATCCCCAGCAAGCCTATAGCCACCCCCCACCAAACCCCATATGCTTTTATACTCAGCTTCCTAGCCTTTCAACCAAAACATCTTTGTCACTCCATCCCTACTTGAAATTAGCAAGATGCCCATCCCAACTTCATGGATAGAAGCCACTTTAGCACCATCACTCTGCCAGACTTTCTCACAAAAAACAACCTTCCCACCTCCTAGTTTGTAAAAACTAGTTTTACCTTTCCCTCTCCTCCATGGGAATCTCCTGCCAAGAACTAGACAGATCTTTAAACTTAGTTGCACTGTGGTACTTTCTTATCTGTAATTACCAAGTTGATAAACTCAGACAGGAAAAATTCCAATCAGGTCCTCTCATCATCTGGCCCTAACACTTCTAGCCTCATATTCATCATTCCCAAATCTTCCTTATTTCCTAGATTTTCATTTCTGTATCATCATTACACATGGACTTCCCAATCCTTAGAATCTCCACTAACTCAATGGTCTCTGATGAATCCTCTGTAGGTGCTCAGTGTTCCTCTAATACTTTGCAAGTTCCTCTCTAACTAGCCAGTAGGTACCAAAGAGCATTTGAACCTCCTAAGCACCTACAAATAACAGGCCAGACAATATATCAACCTTTCACAAGTATTAAAAAGTGACTCCTCAAAATACATGAGAACATATAAAAACCTTAAACGTTTAACCAAAAGTGTAAAATGCAGAACTAAACAGCAATGAGAAACTCATAAAGCCTCTAGAGATAGTTTGTAAGTTTTTAATGGACATTTATATTCATTATATATTTACAACTTAAACCACCACTCAATCTAGGGAAAATAAGGCACGCAATAGCACCCTAGCAACAGAAACTGTTTATTAACTACTAATCATTATTATGAAGTCATATCTATATAAACACTAAAGGGAATAAATAGACTTAACTAGTTAATAAGAAACAAGCATTATAATAAATACCAGATTTTAAACAGGAATCTGTAAAGGTTTCACAATGTAAGGATTTCAAACTAGACAAAATACATACTAATCTTTCCAGATGAAACATAAAGGTATTGGTGTACATTTTAAAAGGATTGGTCCAGTTGTGTTTTCTCTATTTTTAATTCCTCCTCTTCATTTACAGTATTGGCAGCAGCATCATTATATAAATTGTCTAGAATGTTTTTGTTAAATCCATCAGACTCCTCCTCTCTTTGCTCCTCACCCATATTATCATCTTCAACCATCTGTGCCCTTGGTGTGTTCATTAACATATCTGAAAGAGAAATCATCATTAGACATTATAAGCACCTGATCCAATCTTACCTGAATAGAAATGACATCTATGATCACTGTAATTGTTAATTATGACCACTATCTTCCAAATAAAGCCATTTTTATACATGTATAAAATTCATTAAAAAATGCAAGTCTTGAAAAGTACTGAAGTCAAATGCAACGGTTCTCATTCAAAATCACTACTACTAGACGGAAATTTTTAAAAATCAAATGCTCTTAACAGCTGTTGTCAGAGTGAGCTATAGTAAAGAAAATATAAGAGAGTTATTTCTATTTGGGCAAATTTTAAAGTTGTATATTTATGTTTACGGCCATGCCACCTTGAACAGGCCTGATCCTGTCTGATCTCAGAAGCTAAGCAGGGTCAGGCCTGGTTAGTACTTGAATGGGAGACCACCTACGAAGACCAGGTGCTATAGGCATAAAAAATAAAAATAAGGGATTGTAAACTGACAAGATCCTTGATATCTGGGAAGTCAACCAAGGGCTGCCTCACCAAATGAATGAATGAATGAATGAATGAATGAATAAAATTGTATATTTATAAATAGAAGATGAGCCTTAAAATGCTTATTGCTAGGTATATTATTTTGATAATGACAGCAAGGAAGATACTGCTATTTACAACAGTTATATCTTCATGTAATTTTTCACATGGTAGTAATAAAACATCTATTTGTAAATTTAAAAATTAAACTAATTTTATTTTGTGATAATGTCAATAATTTTCACTTGAGAATTTTATTATGGGTGAAATCTTGTTTTATAACATGGTATCTTCACTACTTAGTATAATTCTTATTTTACTATTTCAAAAGGAAAAACTGGATTAGAAACTGAGAATGACATGTCATCCTGCTTCATTCAAAACCAATTTGTTTTAAAAAACTTGGCTGTCTAGTTTCCAAACCCACAGTGTTTTAAAAACAGCAAATTTTAAGGCAGTTTTAACAGAGAAAAGGGATTGTAACAGATAAACCAACTGACAATTCACAACAAAAGTGACACAATGCAATTAAAAAAAAAAAACATTTGAGGACATTCACATCATAGCAAATGGCTCTAAAATCCTCAATGGGTGCAAAAGGCATTTTATATGTTTAGGAAAGTACCATAATAATTAATGCTCATAATTATGATCCTAAAGTTAAATTGTGTGTCACACATTTTAAGTAGTCAAGGAAGAATATGATTTTGAAAGATTCAGAATCAACTTTAGATGATTAAAATAACTTTTTAAGAGGTGCTCAGCTACTCGGAAAACCATCTTGGACTGCTTATTCTTTGAGGATTCTAAATAGCTAACATACACACACACTCACACTCTTTCACTCTCAAACGTACATAAACTTAATATACTATATCATATTTCTATCCCTAGAGGTATTTTATTTTGGGAGATAGTAGAGAAGTTAAAATTTCTAACATGCCCTTGCTATATTAATGGCTGCACATAAAAACCAGCATAAAATTTACCATTTCCTAGGGACTGACTATTACTCAGTAGCTTTGCCTGCCTTCTTTCCAAGGCCAGTTGTTTATTTCTCTCAATTCTTTGTTGTTGCTCTTCGGTTAGGATTCTACTTGATTCAGAAGCAAAATTTTCACTTTCAGATGTGTTTATCAAAAAGGGATCTAATTCAACAGCAGTTACATCATGGCCATTATTTTCCCCCACTTCATCTGCAGTAGAAAAAAAAAAAGTGAGTATATCTCTAGTATTAAACTAGTTAGAAAAAGAGCTTATACAGCCATTAATTGAAAACCGGTTTAAAGTGACAAGGTGTAAACCAAAACAATTTGTGAGGTATGAGAATGTTACAACACATGCTTTATTCAAAAAGTAAAAGGAATATTTAAAAATCACTTTAAAGAGGCATTTTAACTCAAATGAAAATACTAGTTTAAGTCAAATGAAAATGCATGAACAGAAAGCAAAGGTTCTTAGCTATGCTTAGAAATATTTTATGATTGGTCTAATAAAAGAACTTAAAAGAATCCAAAGCATATTATTGTTTTACATTGAACAATACCATTTTAATAGCTTGTCAGTGTCAGCAATAATTTTATATAAGGCTATTTTTTAATAGGGTAAAACAGAAATAAAATGAAATAGAAATTTAGAGATCTGTGGACATATTTCCAAATTAATTTTTTAAAAAATTCAGTGCTCTCTACATTATTAGTCTTAACAAATTCTTAAAGCCCTGTATACCAGTTATTGCCAAGTAAGATATCACTAAAATGGTTCACAGTGATACAGAAAGTAAATATTAGATCTTCCATTTATATTTCACTTAAGAATTAAGAAAAATTAAGTATTACTAACTCACATTTAAAATAAGGACTGGAAGTGACAAACTATCACTTATCCATACAACAGTTATCTGGGCTGTAAGCTACCTGAACAAAGGCAACTCCACACTGAGGAAAGAAAGGGTAAGCCCTCATTTATTAATTTGGCATATTGAGACTTACAGCTGATTCTGACTGCCCCATTAAGGAGACTGACAGAATATATCGTTTCATCCAAGACAACTCCAACAAAATGCACAAGTGGTAGCTTAAAAGATTTTTGCAAAATAAAACACCTGTAAGGTAGAAGATAATACAAGGCCAACCAAGAACAAAAAAAAATGGCAAAACTGACACTTCACTTTCTCTATAGCATTCACATTATGGGGTTAAAAAAAAAATGATACCTCATCATATCTGACAAGTAGGCAAAAAAAAAAAAAATTTCATATTACCAAGAGCACCATTTGAAATATGATTTATATATATCATCTTTGTCCTACGGATTATACTGTACATTGAAGTATTAGCTAGTGAGAGTAAAAACCATCACAACCAGTAAAACATTTAAAACATGAAGACAAATATTTAGTTATTCTAGTGAGGTTTAAAAATCATGACATTTAATCCAGTCTTTTACAATCCAAACCCCTTTTTAAGTTTCTTCCTTAATAATGGAAGACAAAAGGCCATATACTTTTCCTTTCTAACACAGAAGAAAATATGTTTCAAGAAATTAAAATGCATTCCTTTGTCAGAATATACTAATGAAGTACATGTAGAAAACATTGCTGGAGAAGGAATAAATATTAGAACTAATTATGCAACATATAAGGTTTCTACCATACTTCACCTTCAGGGCTTACCGGATTCTAAATTAATAATAATGAAATACAAAAAGAACTGCTATTTTTTGAGCCATGAAAGGAAAGATATCGTCAGTAGTAAACGACCTCTTTAATACAAACATTTTATGGAAAAACAATGTGAGCACAACCACTGATGGAGCTTTGATTAGGATAAAAATGAGATTAGAAACAAATTAGAACCACACATGAAATTTACTCACTGCAGCATTCATAGGCAGGCTATTGTGGCAAAGAAGCTAATGCCAGAAATATTCGATGTACTGCAGAATATTATAATTTTGGTACACATAAACAGATAAGTTTATAATAATTAAAGAGTAATAATTGCTACGGGAAAAGAAAGAAGAATGAGGAATAGGGAAAATGTGCAATTTTAACAGAGTGGTTGCAGAGACTTCACAGAGTTGACATTTGAGCACAGCTGGAAAACTTAAGTCAGAGAGTTGGCCATTAGATTTGCAGATTTGGAGGTGGGAGAGAGGACGGAAGACAGTGTTCAAGGCAGAGTGAAAGAGTGCAAAATCCTTAAGACATAAATGTGCCCCCGGAAGGCTCAAAGAACAACTAGGAGGCAAGTGTGGCTGAAGCAGTGTGGGAAGAATAGCAAAAGATACAGTCAGAGAGGCAAGGGGGATGGGTGAGGACACGTGAACAGACTCTGTGGAGCTGAACATATAAGAATTTGATTTTACTTTGAGTGAAATAAGGAGCCACTAGAGGGCTTTGAGCAGAGGAGCGACAAGACTACACATCTATTAAAAATAAAAAGACATATCCTGTTTAATTTAAAAAAAAAGTCAACTGATTAAAAAAGAGTAAGTATTTCCTAATAAGCTTCAACAAAAATCCTTGCATAAGTGGATGAGAGTTAAAAATGAATACAGAGATTTACTAAGTACAGTTAATGATCTACTTACATTTGATTTTATGAATCTTAGTAAGGTAAAACCAAGATTTGGGGTAGAAAAACAATCTATAAGTATACTATCAAATCACTGATCAATAAGTACTAGCCAAGATTTTTAAGGAAAAAAATCTGGTAGAAATTTCAATCATATTGTTCTCACTTTAAAACTGTATAGTAATGTTTTGGTGACAACAAAAATGTACATTATGAAAAGTACAGTAGTACATGTGTTAATAAAATAAGTAAATAAAATGCTCGTAACATTTTTATTGTTGTAGTGCCTGATCCAAAAGATTTAAAGACTATTCTCTTAGGATACAAAGAAAACATTCAACAATAAACAAGGCACTCTGTTGTAGGTCTCTTCTTTGTACCCTATAATATTTCAGCATGCCTATAATTCCATCAATGATCCCATGTTCATTTACTCCTCTGAAAAATGGCTCCCTCTATCCAAAATCACCCCTGCCTGGCCTCTACTGTTCATCTATCAAATACCTGTGATAGGGCTCCACTGTGAAGCTTTCCCTCCCCTAGATGAAACTATGCTCCTTTGCACCCTACCTTGTGCCTATTCATCTCTCTCATTACAGCACCTATCAAACTACTGGCAATGTTATATATCTGACTTGTTCATTATGTGTATTAGACCATGAGGCAAGGGGTCTGATCTTATTCATCTTTATCAATGAACCTTTGGCACATAAGTTTAAAAAACCAAACCAAACAAACAAACATGTATGGAGCCATCGCACAGAAAATCTGATAACTATACAGACCCTGTCGGCAGGAACCATGTTTTGATGTGTGTGACTGCCTATGGTTGCATTGTACAACTAACAAATGCAATCAATACCAGGAACAGTCACATACGCCTTACCAAAGTCCTATATCCAGGATCTGCATTCTTAAGTGAAATGTAAACTATTTCATCATCAAATTATTCCGCCTAATTCCCCAGAGCCACTTTTAATAGTGTACATGTATATGAACACTGTCTTATCACATATTTTTACTAAAAAGCACTACAAAGGATCAGTGGGTGACTATCAGAGTTCTCCAAAGCTCATGTTCTATAGCTAAATACATTTTTACATCTCTTAATGGCACTGCAGCCACGTCTTTAAAGAAACAAATAACATTCTCAATGTACCAAGGCATTTTAACTTATTTCTATTTACTGTACTTTAATTTTATACTCAATATAGACTAAGAACCTGGTCCTGCAATACTGTGTACCCCCAACTAAATCCATTTCTAAAAGAAAAATAGTTATAAAGTAGGTAAACCTATATTCTTACCAGTATTGCTAATAAAATCTTCATGTAAAATAGGAAGATCAAGTCGAATTCGTTTTAAACAGGTCTGAAAATAAAGAGATATTTTTACATTTTCATTAACAACATTTGGGGGAAAATGGTTATTTATTCAATTGTTTCAAAAAAGCTGTCCTTCAAATAACTACTAATTTTCCTTCTCCCCACCAAGACAGATTTCAAAATAAAGACCTCAACCAGCTACTTAGCCTTAACTAAATCTATCCTTGTACTATTTAACATTGTGAATGATATTCATAATAATCACAACACCTACCTGAACTTCCTTTTTGTTTCCTAGGTATTCAACTCTGTCAATAAAATCCTCAAACTGCAGTTTAGGGAACAGCCTGTGTGCCCAGTGCTCCATGTGTCTGATGAGTGTTTTCAAATCTTCAGCCTGGCACATAAAAATACAAATGCTAAATAAAAACCTCATTCTCAGAACTGTCAGCAGATTTTAGAACTGAATAGTGATGGCAAAGTCACTGGTGTCATTTTACATTTATAAGGTGAAGAAACTTTAAGAAGAAAAGTATTATTAAGGGCTTAGAGGATTGCAGTCTAAAAGAGCACTGGATACAGACCTTTTTTTTAGATCAGAGAAAAAAACAAGAAAACTTCAGAAAAGTTAAAAGATAATGTGTCTTTTTAGAATTGTAAAATAATTCTAAAAATAAACTTTAATAAAATATGTCAAGATATCTTTTAAGAATAACTAAACAAAGTGGCAGGTCGCTAAATCATATATGGAGAAGAAAGTATTGAGAATTCTGCACTGTGAAAACATATTCAGAAATCTCAAGGGCAAAGTACCAAAGACAGCAAGAACAGTTTAAATGTTCTCAGACCACAATACCTCTCTATATTTGAAATTTTAATTTAACATTAAATTTTTAAAAAATTAAAATGAAAAACATTTATTTAATAAACTAGACTAATGAGAAAAGTTCCAAATCCCTGGTTTTACTGTAAAATAACTTTATTCTTCTCTTAACAGTATTTTAAAATAGAAAAGTAGTTAAAAGCACAGACAGCATAGATTAAAATCTCAAGTCTACCACTTAACAGCTGTGACTCTGAACAAATTACTCCTCTGTGCCTTTTTCATGTATAAAATGAAAATAATATATATATGTCTCATCAGGTTATTAGGAAGATTAAGTAATACAAGTAAAGCACTGATACAAAAGTGAGCACTCAAATGTTGGCAATTATTGTTGCTGTTATTTCATCTTGTCTAAGAAGCCAATGGTCAAGACAATCAACTCTACCAATAACTAAACATGTGAAACTGAGAGTGTAATGTCTTATTATTCTCGTTCTGATAATACAGATAGAAGTTTTTAAAAAAAATTCAGTCACCTAGGATCATTTTCCAATTGTCGGGGATATCTGGTCAGCCACGTCACAATATCATGTTAGACTCAAGGGACACAAGAATAGAAATACCTATATACAGTGGGAAGTCTCAAGTCACATATGAAGAAAAAAACAATGAGGATTCAACCTTGTAAGAAAATAAGAATTTTCAATGACAAAGTACAGAAAACTAAATAAATTCTTTCAGAGCCCACCTCACCTGGTGAAACAAAATATCTTTGATATGTTTCTTTATCTTATTATGAAAATGATAACGATTTTATAAATTCAAAGCACCAATTCATCATTTCTACCTGAAAATTTCAATAAAGCCAAAGAATTAACTGAGCTGGGTATAGTTATAATACATCTGACTTACATTTAGTTTTGTGGCAAAATGGGACACAGTTATATTCTCTTCCTATCCACCGAAAGTGAGCAAATGTAAGTTTTCAGCCTCCTAGGTTTGAATTACTGGGATTATTTGACTCCTTTTTCACTTCCTATATCCAATCAACTACAAGTACTATATGCTGTTCACCTACAAGTACTATCTGCCTCCCATCTCTTCCCCCTTTCCAATTATCTTGCATACCACACCAAGATGGTGCTCACTGGTGTATTAACATTATTCTAGCCGAGCTATAAAATGAGAAATCTAGACTCTGCCCTAACTATTGGCACTGGACACTTAAAACTCTAAAACTTAATTTCCTTAATTAGATAATGGTACCAACATCTACCCCACAGGTTGAACAATCAAAGAATATATTTTAAAATACTTCATAAACTGCCAAGTTCTATAAAGATATCTGCAAAAAAATTATATCTACACTCTAAATGATTCAAAGATTAGAAAATTTTTAAATGTTCATTTGTCCAGCGATTGACAGTTTGCAAATGTCTCCATTTTTCAACCAAACTTAACTGATATCTATTATGAACTAGGCATAGTACCGTATCTGGGGGACACAAAGTGATCAATACAGGCGAAGTCTTTGCTCTCATGAAACTTAAAATCACTCTTGATACAGACAAATTTTCTTTCTCAAAATTATAAAGTACAAATTCAGGCTTACTGACTCAGATGTAATTTTCCAAAATCCATACTGAGACAAAACCGAGAGTATAAGGCACGTTTTCTGATTTTTCAAATAGTGCCCTTTCCACAACATCCTAGTTTCTCAAGAGATATGATGATGAATGACAGTATCTATGAAATATTCCATGATTCCTAAGAACATGAAAGTAGGCCTAGTTTTATAAATATAGTTGGCCCTCCATATCTGTGGGTTCTGCATCAAAAGCAGATCAAAAATATTCAGAAAAAAAGTCACATTGTTGTTGATGTTGCTATGTAGTTAGACTATATATGATAGTTGCATCTGTACTGAACATATACTTTTTTCTTATCATTATTTCTTAAACGATACAGTTGAACAACTATTTACATAACATTTACATTGCATTAGGTATCACAAGTAATCTAGAAATAAACTATGTGTATAGGTAAAATACACATATTATGCCACTTTTTCTATAAAGGGCTTGAGCATCTTTAGAATCCACAGGGGTCCTGGAACAAATCCCCCCCAGATACAGAGGGATGACTATTTTAAAAAACACAGATCTAAAATAAAAATCAGACATTTCTTACCTCATGACCTTTACCTTTAAATTTTGCTGTATCAAACACATGCCTTAATGCTGGAATCCCTCTCTCTGAAATTAATCTGTGAATAGAAATAAGTTTTTAATTACAAGTTTGCTACAGCCATCAAGGCCAAACCAAGACCATAAAAAGAAAAAATATTACCCGCTGAGATGAAAATAATGTCGTTAGAAATATGATCTCCAAGTCATTACAACCAAAAGCATATAAAAAAAAATGCAAAGAAAAAGTATAAATGTTTAAGGAAATAGTAAATGTACCTCTGAGCATCTAGCTTAGGCATATTCCTTTTAATTGTTCTCTTTGGAGGTATAGGAATAGGTGTTCCTCTTCCTGGCTCTGGCAAAATATACCAAGATTAATATTAAATAACTTAAGCCTCGTCTATAAAATGTAGCACTTTTAAGCTGATAGAATAAATGAACATGGACACTTTTCTGGAACTCTATACAAACCTTCATCAGCTTCAGCTCCTTCACCATCTCTCTCTGGAGAAGCTGGAGGTGGGAAAGGATTTGGAAAAGTTTCATCTTCTACATGCTCATAATCTGGTAGGTCAATCGAGTTATTCTCCTGTGGTTCCAGCATCTTTTCCTATGGGGGAAAAAAAGTAAACATGTTTATTCATCCAAGTAGTCTTTATATTACACAGTTAAGTTCCACCTGCAGCAAAATTCATGTGTTTCAGTCAGCTAAACCATATTTTAAACTCACACATGATAAAAAGAAGTAGAGACTATAATAGTTATGTAAAAAAGAACTGGCCTAGAAATTGAAAGAACCGAGTTCTAATGTAGACCCTACCACTATATAACAACTGATTTCAAACAAATCATTTTACCTCTATTGTTCCATTTCCCCTATCATAAAATGATTTGGACTTTTCAGAGGGCTTCAAACCATGGTCAAAATGGGTATGAAATAGACAGGGTACAGGTACCTCATCCCTCACTTCAACCAGAGAAGTTTTTAACAAAAGTCTGTTTACACACTGATTTTCTAAGTAAGCTTTCATTTGAAATACATTTGAAATAAGATTTCATTTTACTTGACCTCTTAGCAACATCTGACACTTCTGATCATTCCTTTTTCTGGAACTGTTTTCACTGGCTTTTGAAACAATACTCACCTGGTTTCCCTCCCTTTCCAGACACTCCTCCTGGATGTTCTTTGAAGATTCATCTTTCTTCTAACCTAGTAAGTGTCCAAGATTCCATCCTAGGCCCTCTCTACTCGTTTACACACATGGCTTTAATAAACATTTACAGATGACTAATTTTTTAGTGAGTCAAATCTGAGCTCTAGATCCCTACTTTTCATTTTATACCTCTTAAATTTCTCAAAAGCACTTATAACTCATCATGTACAAAACCGAATTTCTACTTTTCTCTATTCACTGAATTACATCTATCCAGCTACACAAGTCAAAAACCTACAAGTCATCCTTGACACTTTCTTTTCCATACCCTACATATTCTGTCCATTTTAATTCCTAAATATCCCTTGAATCTGTCCATTTCCCCCTATCTCCACAACCACTTCCTAATATGTCTACTTGGATTACTCCATCACTCCTATCCACTTCAAACTTAAACCTTTGGAAATGTAAAGCTGACCGCATTACCATTAGGTTAAATATTTCAATGGCTTCCTACTGCTCTTATGATAATGGTAAAACTCCAAGGTCTTGCATGGTTTGGTATCCTACTTCTCCAGCCTCACTTCACACCACTTTCCATGCTCTTTTCTTTCAGTTTTTTTAAAGAGCCATATTCCTCAGACCATTGGACTTTTGCAAAAGCTATTTCTTATCTTGAAGGCTCTTCCTGACTTTCAGATTGCAACTATTACCTTCACAGAAAAGTCTACCCCAATTTCCCTAAATTAAATCCTACTATAAGCATTCAAAAATGCATCAAATATAAGTTTCATAGCACTAACCCAGTTTCAATATTAAGTTCTATTTGTGATTATTTGATTAATGTTTGTCTCCCATACTATACTGTAGCTCTGAAAGGGCAGAGGCAAAAACCAAGTAGGTCTCTTTGTGCTTCATCACTGTACCCCCAAAGCTGATTCTAAATAAATACTTGTTGAATGAAGGAATGAAGAAGAGAATTCCAAAGCTTCCCCAAAACTAAAACTACTGGAGTTACTGGTCTCTAGTCTCTCCAATTAAATTTCCATGACCATAAGTACATAAAAACAAAACAAGTATCAAATGCTGATGATGACCCAGTGTATCTTCAAGTAAGGCTCAAGAACCATAGATTTTTCAAAATTGGAAAGGCAGTTAGAAAACATATACTCTCAAGCAGCTTCCTATGAACAATAAATATATTTAGCCCCATTCTAGTTAAGGCCTCTGAGAAGAAATGGAGTTCACACCTTAGAGGCCAACAGGGAGCTCTGAGTTTAATGATAGGGTACAAACTATATACAAGTGTGGCAAGATGCAGCATAAGGTACTAAGCACGGAGGGGGCTTGTCGGTAAATTGGTAGTGAATAAGGTATCTCTATCTTTCACTTCTTGACAATGGTTGCATTCTGTCTCTTTTCACACATGAAATTCTCTTAATTTCTTCCTCTAGCCGTCAAGTTCCCAGAGAAGTGAAGGTAACAATGTAATTTAATGTACAAACTACTGTTCGTTCCTGGACCCTTAGGTGTCCAATGTACGTTTTCCAACTTATCAAAAGAGAGGCCCCTTTCGCAAGAGAAGTCCCACCAGATTGACTAGATGTACCTCTTTGCTAACCATCCCTAAAACCACTAAATTTCCCGTCCCATCCATTCTCCAACCTTCTCATCCTCAGTCTCCTGTCTATTCTCTCACTTCAACTTCATTCATTCATTCAGTATTCATGGGACGCCTTGAATGTTCAGAGGTCCCTGGACGGAATCTGACCACATAACAATGTATCTGATACGCATTATCGCTCGCTTAAAGGCTTAGTTTAGTGATAGAGGACGACCTGAACAATAAACAAATAAATGAGCCCGCCCTCTTCCCCACCTGCCTCCTCTCCCCACAAGGTCGTGGCTTATCAGGCCTTCTCTCCTGTTCCGCTCAGCCCACGTCCACCTCAGTCCCGTCCCCCAGCCTCCTCACTCCCTACCTGCCACTCCTCAGCACCCCGGCTCCCCAGCCCGACTCCCTCCGTCGCCTCTCCCCCAGGAATTTCATTCTCCCGCCAAGCTGCTCTCACCTTACGCAGACTGCGGTAGCCACAGAACCATGCTTGGCGCAGCGCGCATTCCGTACTTCTCGCGAGATGCTAGAGCTAACGCCGCGAGAAGAGGCTTCGGTGTTTGGCGCCAAATCTGCGCGCCCAGGGAGCGGTACTGCCAGACCCGCCTTCCTCAGGTCATACCCACTCACGGCTGACTGCTTTTCCCGCGTCTGGCCGGGCCCTGTGACTCTGTCCTCACTGCTTCCTTCCTCCTGAATTCCTTTAAGCTCACATATTTGTATGATGTTCGCCTTGGTTGAGCTTTAGGCACTTTAGACTTTGGAGATAAATCTCAAATTTTTAGAAAACTGGATTGTAGGTGAAGTAAAAAGAATAGAGACTGAAAATTTGACGAAGAACTACGGATTCGAAGTTAACAGAATTCTTTGAACATGAGAGTTTTATTGTTTACTGAATAATTAACTGTGAAAAAATATGGTAAAGAGTTAATTATGAGTGTAGCCACACGCACAAACTGGGGGGAAATATGTAACTAACATCTGTGGGGATGGAAACGGCATAGGACAGCGTGGGATGGAAACTTTAATTTTTGAACATATAAATGCATTAACTATTTAAAAAACTAAAAGTTATCTGCAGCAAATACAGTATCAAGATTTGATAAACCAAGATGAGTAGTCGGCAACATTCTAGTTTTTTGTAGCTCGAAATAGTAAAATTAGGATAAATCGAATGTGTGAAAATAAGAAAAAAATGTAAGTTTAGCTATCTAAAATTATGTGTGCAAATATGTGTATGTATCATGCAAAATAGCAATGTTAAACAACTGAATTAACATGAATTTGAACTGGAAATATGGCAACCTCTAGAATCTGAATAACTGAAGCAAGAGGCATTCATCTAATCCAAATAGTTTTTAGTCTCTATGTCTAATAAAGTATAAAAGCACTTTGAAAAATTAAAGTTATATACTAGCCTCTCTCCCACCAAAAAAAAATTTGCCCAGAGCAGAAGCTTTGGATTTGAATCTAAGTTCTATCATTTACTACTTAGTGACTTTTGACTGTTCCAGTTTTCTTATTATTAATAATAATTTCTACTTTATAGGGTTATGAGGATTAAATGATAGTACTTAACAAATTTACCTATTATCATCCATATATTTTTTAGAATGTTTGACCCTTTTAGAAAAAGAATTTGATAAGTAATTGTGTGCCCAGGTGAATGTAATGACCACAGTTGTAAGGCATTGACATATTATTGTCAAAGACCGATAATTGTCTCTTTTTTCATAAATGAGGAATCTAGAAATATATTTTCCTTAGCAATTGCACCAAAGATATAAAGATAGCTTTCTCATAGACTATATCATTAAAACTCTTTTAAAACAATTTAATGTTTTTAAAAGTGAATAGTGTTAAAAAATTATTAAAAACCAAATATTGAGTACAGAGTGCAAAAGTTATTTCAGCAAGCGAGAAACCCAGTCCAGATATGAAGTTTGAAAGAAGAGAAATGGAGTAAATCTTTTAAAACCAAAAGATTAAAATAAAGTCCTTGAGTCATGTTGATTGGCTTGTGTTATTTGGACTTATCACTTAGGTAAGTGCTGGGCTGGCTAGTGGTAGTGGTCTGCAGTGTACTTGAGGGCTCCATCTCAAGGTTATGATGTCTGTTTGACCCTACCAGCTGGGATTGTATCACCCAGTCAGGTCTACGTCAGCATTAGTAATAGAAGTAGCCAGGCCAGAGATTATGAATTTGGATTTGGTTTAGCTACAAACAGGAAAAAAATAATAAACTAAATAAAAATAATAATAAAGTTTGTTTCTCATGTACAAAAAGTCTAGAAGTAGTAAGGCTACAGTTGGTATTTGTGCTCCATGATATTAGAAATCCAATCTCCTGTCTTCTTGCTTTACTATGTGAGCATTTCATTCTCAAGATCATTTCATTGTCCAAGATAGTTTCTAGAGCTCTAATTGCATTCCAGTCAGCAGGAAGGAGAAAAGAGAGAAGAGCATGCCCCCACATTTTAAGAACATCTCCCAGAAGTTGCATACAACAATTCTGGTTACATCCAGAATATAATCCCATGCCACACACATCTGCAAAGGATGCTGGGAATATGTTTTATTCTTGGTAGTCATTGCCCAGTAAAAATTTATAGTTCCTATTACTGTGGAAGGGGTGAAAAAATGTTGGGAGACAATAAGCAGACTGCCATAGGTAACAAAATAGAAAAAACTTCAAGCACTTATTAAAATTTTTTCTAACATGAACACTTCTCTCCCTTGGAGGACTCTAGTGATATCCATTAAGGTAGTAAAATGTTTGTCACCTCCATCCAAATAGAATTGAATGAAAATGATAGGTGACAAGTACAGTCATGTGCTGCATAATGATGTTTTGCTCAACAAAATACACAGTAGTGGTTCCATAAGACTATAACAGCTGAAAAATTCCTATTGCTTAGTGGTGTCCTAATGTAAAACCAGCAGGACCGGGAGTGTGGCTACGA
Organism: Macroglossus sobrinus; assembly: GCA_004027375.1. Lineage (NCBI taxonomy): Eukaryota > Metazoa > Chordata > Mammalia > Chiroptera > Pteropodidae > Macroglossus > Macroglossus sobrinus. The sequence goes on along the minus strand of PVKZ01001897.1, from coordinate 174,995 downwards.
GGTTGACTATGAGGTGGCCCTTCACTTCCTACCTCACTTTCTCATGGACTCACTCCTTCCTTCCATTCCTCCCTTCTGACTTCCCTCCGTCCTCCTTCTGTCTCTCCCCCAATGTGCCCAGGTTCAGTTGGGGAGGAGTCTAGAGCCTGTGGGCCCAAGACACATTCCTCCATCCAGAGCTCTGAACACCTTTTTGGGAACTTGAAGGTCTAGCATAATACATTACTCATGTGTCTGTGGCAATGTGGTATAAATGAACCTAATTGTGCTGCTAGTCATATAAAAGTACTGTATTTACCATTTTATTACAATTGCCTACAGTACTCAGTACAGGAACATACTGTACAGGTTTGTAGCCTACAAGCAATAGTTTATACATTATAGCCTAGGTGTGTAGTAAGTGAATACTATCTAGATTTGTGTAAGTGCACTCTATGATAATTGCACAAGGAAATCGCCTAATGACACATTTCTCAGAAGTATCCATGTTATTAAGCAGCACATGACTATATTCCCAAGGTAGAGCAGAGTAGAAGCAAGCACCAGCCATCTGACAGATTGAGACTAGGACTATCCAATTTTCATGTCTCACATTTTCCAATTATTTCTTCTGTGTTCCCAATGGTAAGGAATTTTGCAATTCTGAAAAATTTGAGAAAAGAAAAACATTAAGTTATTTTGACTCTCAATTTTAACATTAATATTTAATTTTAATAATAATGTTAATATTAACATTAATTTTTAAATGTTTTATGTTCAAATGTTTTATAAGAGCAGTCTCACCAAGTGAGGGAGCTGAGGAGAGATTCTTTAAGCATGTTCAATGACCAAGGAGCATATTTTAAATATTCAAAGTTTAAGAGATGTTATTCAAAATATAGAAGAAAATTGCCCTGATGGCATTCAAATGGCAAAATTTCTTTAACTGGAACAAAAAAAAACATGAACTACAAAAGAAAAAGATCAATAAATTGGATTTCCTCAAAATTAAAAACTTGCTTTTCAAAGAAAATGAAAAGACAAATCACAACCAGGGAGTATACAGTTGCAAATCGTATATTTGACAAAGGCCTTGTATCTAGAGTACAGAAAGAACTTTTGCAACCCAATAATAAGACAAACAACCCAATTCAAAATGGGCAAAAGATTTAAACCTTCATTTCACCGAAGAAGATATATGGATGTCAAATAAGTACATAAAGATGCTCAATATCCTTAGTAGGAAAATGCAAATTAAAACCACAATGAGAAACCCCTATTCGTCCAGTAGATATGATACTGGCAAAGTTGTGCGACAACTGGAACTCTCCCCCACCTCGCCCCCTGCTTGTGGAAATGTAAAATAGTATGGAAGTTTCTTAAAAGTTAAACATACGCCTACTATATGACTAAGACATTTTACTCTTAGGTATCTACCCAAGAGAAATGAAAACATACCATAAAGACGTATACACAGATGTTCATAGCAGCTCTATTTGGAAGAGCCAAAAAACTGGAAATGACACAAATACCCATCAGAAGGTAAATAAACAAATTGTGGTAGATCCATAAAATGTCATACTACTCAGCAATCAATGGACTATCAATATAGACAACATGAATGAAAATCAGCAATTATGCTGAGTGAAAGAAGCCTGACTAAAAAAGAGCTCATTAAAGAGTACATACCATACAATTCCATTTATATAAAATCTAGAAAATACAAACTATAGTGGGGGCAATGGGCAGATGAGGGAAGGATCCTAAAGGGGCCTGAGGAAACTATTGAGGGGTGATGAATGTGTTCATTGTCTTGATTTAATGATGATTTCTTCACATATGTCAAAACTGTTCAAATTTTATACTTTCAATGCCACTTATCTTATGTGATTATGCCTCAGAAAGTTGTAAAAAAATTCTAAGTATGAAAAATGTTTTTAAAATACAGAATAAAATTCCCAAATTAAATTAATTTGATTATATTTATTGAGTTTCCAGTTACTGAGAGTATATAGCACTGAATTGAGGGTATATTGCACCTTTTATAAGAATTGAATGAGTAATCACTTTTTGTCTTTTTTTTGTATTAAAAAGCAAGCAAACAAAACAATAAAAGTACTATGATTGTTAAGGGGAGGAATAAAAAGGGCCATGTGAATTAGATGATTATTTCATTTTATAATTGTTCTCTCCAGCAGTCTTAACCCTTCAAAGTGAAAATGCTTCTTTTTATGTTTCTATTGCAAACTGGCTAAACAGCTTGAAATAAAACAAAATAATTTTATGAAAAAAAATTATTTTTTATTGCCAATGAGGGCTAAAATTCTGTGACAAAAATTTTTTGGTAAAAGCCGTGGAATATTTCTTTTTTCTAGGAGGGTATTACAGCACATCATATAGAGTTTTTCAGAAACTCACTAAGGACTTTTTCTTCTCTAAAATGGTATGGTTCTATAGATATTTTTACAAAGAGTATAAGAAAAGGCATTAGGAGAATGGAGTCTTTGGCTTCAGTTAGTTCTCAGGTATGTTGCAGTGGAAAGAACATGGGGCTGGAGAAATGCTAGACCTGGATCCCATCCAATATTTGCACTGATTTATAGTGTAAGCCAACCTTTCCGGCAACCAGGATCTTCTATAAAACAGAGATACATTGGATCATATTATGTAATTACTGTGCCACAAGATATTGTTACAGGATCTGGCCAGAAGGAGAAGGGAGAAATTTATTCATTGAGTAAATATTTATTGTTTATATGCCAGGTATGGTTCTCAGAGCCAGCGATGAAATGGGAAACAAGAGAGATGGGGTTCCTCTTTTCCAACAGGGAACCAGAAAATAATGAGTAAATAAATAATAAAAGAAGAAAATAAAATGGCAATGTGACAGAAAATGAATAGAGGGACATGTAGAAAGATTGAGAATTTAGGTAGATATTTCCTTGAAGTAGGCAGCCAAGCAAAGGGCTGAGGGGAAACTGCTCCAACCTGAGTAAACGGGAAGCCCAAAGGCCCAAAGATGAGAATAAAAGAAGGTCATGGTGGTCAGAGTTTGGTGACTAGGGAGGAAAGTAGGATGAAGGGAGGTATGGAGAAGGCATTGCTAGATAGTTCTGATAAGGGTTTTAGAGATGGAGCATGGAGCCACTGGTGGGCCTTAGCAGTACACTAATGTTTGTTTTTTTGAGATTCTCTAGCTGCTGTGTGGAGAATGGAGTATCATTAGGAGGCCAGTGGGAAAACAGAGGGTCAGTTAGGATTATATATTTGGGAGACAGAACTTAAAGGCAGGCCCACCCTGGAGGTTGCAGGGCCCAGGGAAGGAAAACAAATGGAGGCCCAAACCAAAATTCTTACATATGTAAAAGTTATAAATTAAGCTGCAGACCATTAAATAAAATATGTTCTATCCTCCTATCCAATTTCAAAAGAACACCACAGGATTTTGTCCTTTTCCTTCCTTTCCAGATTTGAAACTTCTTTTTACCACAATGAGATCTTTGTGTACATCTCTGATCATTTCCCTAAAATGAATTTCTAATTTTGAACTGTATGCATTACAGACATTATATGAAATTGCTTTTTGAAAAAACCAAACATTTATAAACTAAATTTGAATGGCATCTAGTTTGGCAGTTTCTAAGTCTGGTCCCAAATTCAAAGAACTCAAAAGAAGTATGGACTATGATCCATTCAAATCTGCTGAATTTATGTCGAATATAGTTTGATATTACTTGAAGTTGAAGGTATCAAAATTAGAGAAAGGGATGACAGATAAAGGAAAAAATAATATTATTGTTCTTTTGGCATTACCAGCTCTTTAGTGCCTTTATAAATAAAGATATTTGAAAATGTCACAGCGAAACAAATCTACTTGATGACTATCAAACAAAACAAACTTTACTTATCTACTATTTGGCAAGGTACTGAGACTTTTTAAACCATCATTGGCCTGGGGATCAGAAGATGTGTCCCTGTACTACCCGTAACTAACTGTGTGACATAGAAGGTTACCACTGATCCTTCTGAGGCTCAGTTTTCCCATTTATAAAATGGGGTGATTGGACACCATGACCTCTCTGGTCCAGCTCTAAAATTCTACAGTGAACTGTTCGTTATTCTCTTTAGGCAGAAGCCCCATATCAGATGCCATTCCAGGTTCTAGTTATAAAGATCTATCCAGAGATAGCACACATAGGAGCAAGGATAAATAACCATATGGTTCAGTAGCGATTATAATGACACAACAATGCTATCATTATAATAACAATATTTATATTTACGAAGCTGTACGATTAAAATAATCTGACACATTATGGAGAAGTGATTCCTTGCCCTCTAGGAGTATATAAAACTATAAAATACATCAATGTATTAATAATTATTGTTTATACTTCTTAAAGTATATATAAACCCAGAACTATGTGTCATGTACACTTCGTTGTTGGAGAGGAAACTCTTTCAGGCAAATTCTCAGGTCTCTATAAGCAGACCTGGCTCCTGTGCAAGAATGTAAATTATAAAAAAGATTGGTAGATTTAAGTTCTGCACACGTAGTCCCCACATGCTCTTAGCACAGCTCCCAGACCACTGTAGCTCAAATGGTTATTCTCATTTTAAATTTCCTGCTTGTAATCTTTGCAAAGCACTTGGCAGGAAAAGGATTAAGCAGGAGTTTTCCATTGAACAGAAGAAAGCACAAAAACAACTTTAAAAGACCAATAATGACTAGCATTCAAATGATCTTGGGAAAGAGATTTGTTTAAGTTCAGATCAGATTTGAGAATAAGAATATCTGGGATCCTGGACTGTGATTCTAAAGGAAGTCAAGACTTCCTTCTCCACAGCTGCTATCTAGGAAGCTGCTATGTCCAAGTATATCGTCTTTCACCGTGCTACCCGAGGGTGCACATTTCTCTAAAATGCCAAGCCAGGTCCCTACTCTCACTACCCTCCATAAAAAGGTGCCAGATCTAACATCCTGTTTGGTTGAAGCCACATCCTTAGAGAACAATTGAAATTGCATCATCTCTCACCTTGTTGAGGCATCTTTCCTTTAAATGAAGGCCAAGTGATTATTAAAAGAGGCTCCCAAAATAACCCAGTGGCTTCATTCGTTCAGAATGTCTGACATCCAGAATGAGGAAGCGGATGTACAACCTCCGAAGGGGGAGGAAAGGATAGTATTACTCTTCACTCAATTACTCAATAGAACAGCTGCCAAAACTCACAGGAGCTTAAAAATCTAGACAAAGAATTGTATTCTTTAGCTATTTATTTAAACATTTAAAAAATCAGCCCCACCTTGAATTATAGGCAAAGGGAATTAATAATAGTAAAGCATTTAATAAAGAGTAGGAGTCTCTCATAACTAGAGAGTAAAAAAATATGGTATTAAAATGAGAAAATAACATAAGAAAATTCCTTCATATGAAATAACTCGAGTTTGCAATAACTAGACATTTTATATTTAGAATATCCCAACTGAATTTTTCATAAAAAATAAAAGATCTTAATATGTAAGAGGCAAATATGGACTCATAAATTGATAATATCCTATATTATCTATCAAGTTGTATGTAAGTATAGCTAAGATAAATACAGAACTGCATAATGTAAACAGAAGTTGTCATTGAGTAATGTATCAAAAATGGTTTGTATGGTATTTTTTATATTTTCCTAGTCTCCCCCACACACACACATAATAAGCTGGTATTAGTTATATAATTTTTTCAAGATCCACAAAATTTGAAACAAAAACAAAATGCTCAGAAGACATAAATGCTTAATGTAAGAAAGGCCTGTATTATTCTCTCACTTTAAAAAGAAAAACAGAAAGAATAAAAATACATTTTGGTCATTCTGTCCTATTTTCTGAGAAAAAAATCTTATGGCGAGTTTCCTTTTCTTTTTTCTAGTAATTGTTTTATTGAAGAGTAATACACATCTAGAAAAGTACATATCATAAATAGAACACACCTGTTTTATGTATAGATATAGATATGGTAGTATTACTTTCTTGTGTGTAGTTTCTACTCAACAGGATGTTTGTAAGATTCATTTATATTACTGCAAGTAGTTATAGTGCATTTTTCACAATGCTATAGAGTATTACATTGTATGAATTTACCACGATTTATCCATTTACTGTTGATGGACATTTCCGGGTTGTTTCCCTAATAACTATTACAAAGTGTTGCTATGAACATTCTTGTACAAGTTTTTTGATGAAGATATATATTGATTTCTAGCAGTAGAATTGCTGAGTCATAGAGTAGATCTAAGTTCAACTTTAGTAAATATTGCCGTTTTACAAAGTAGTTGCACAAATTTATACTCCCACCATAGTGTGTATTTTTTTATTGTGGTAAAATACATATATGAAAAAATGCACCACTTCAACCATTTAAAATATAAAATTTAGTGGCATAAAGTACTCATAATGTGGAGTTATTTATTTTTATCTATCTATTTATTTATTTACAATTTAAAAGTCTAGTTTGTATTGTGTGTTCCTCTCTCATAGTTAGATTTCTTTCTGTCACTACATATTTGATCCCTTTTACCCCATCTACCCTCCTCCTCTGCCCTCCCCCCTACCCTCTGGTAACAAACAAGACCATCCCACACAATGTTCTACATTGTTTTTCTTCCCCCTAACATTATACATTTTGGAGATCTTTCCAGCATAGATAAATCTACCTAATTATTTTGAGTAACTGTATAGTATATCTTTGTATAAATGTGTTATAATTTATTAAATTACATGTCATACTTTACTCTCCTTTCAATAGTCGAGTTGTGCCCAGTTTTAAAAAACATTTTAAATATTGCTGCAGTGAATATACCTTAAGAGATTTTTTTTTGGTACACATATCTAAGTAAGTTTGTAGGAAAAATCCTAATAATTAAATTGCTGGGTCAGTTACGAGACTTAAAAAAAGTTATTGCCAACATGCCATTTAAAGAGATAGCAGCAATTATACTTGCAGCAATCGTGTATGAGAGTGCTTCTTCCCATCACACCCTTAATATTGATAAGTGAAAGGCGATATCTAGATATCTAATTTTAATGTGTGCTTCTCTAAAAACTGAGGGTGAACATTTTCCCATATATTTGAAAACTATTTGTATTACTTTTTCTGTGAACTACCTATATTCATGTGCTTTGCTAATTTTTCTGTTGGGTAGATAGTCCTTTTATTTATTTGGAAGAGCTATTTTAATAGTCAAGAAACTAGATTTTTGTTACATATATTGCAATCATTTGTTTTCTCAGCTTGTCACTTGTGCACTTACGTCTTTGTACAAGGCACCTCCGTTTCTTTTCCAAATGGCCAGTCAGTTGTTCCTATACATTTTATTGAATATTCTGTATAATTGAAAGTCCTAGATATTTCCCAGATGTTTATATCTTCTATTAGATTTTACCAAAAATAGTGTGGCCTAATGCTGGCTCATTTCACTTTTGTTTTTCTTTGAGTGTTGACATAAACAGAAGGTGACATTAAGCAAGTCAATTTTCTCTTTCTTGGCAAGAAAATAGATAGCATTTAAGAATGATTGCTAAAAAAAATTGCCTACTGATTGGAATTTCTGGAGAGAAAAGCCTTTTCTTGCCCCATATTCCATCATATGGGTATATCATAAATGATGCAATCATTTCCTTTTGTTGAATATTTAGGTAGTCAAGATTTTAGCTATTTAAATTGTTATTATTTTACATAGCTTTCATAATTCCTTTAAAAGAGAGACGTGAGAAGGGGTACTTTTCCTTATTTTATTTTGTTATCTTATCTCTGTCAATGTAACTCAGCCTGGAGGGCTCCAGTCACCACAGAGGACGAGGCAGCATGGCTCCTGGCACCCGGCAGCCGGCCAGTACAAGCTCACCTCACGGCTACCTGCAGGAACCAGGATGCACGGACCTTCCTTCCCGCTGGGTCCACCTGGGCAGTGCCTCCAGCCAGCAGAGGGCACTGTGGAGACTGTAGAGCCCGCGCCCGACTCCGCCCCCTGGACAGCGCACCGCCCCCGTGACGTATTTCCGCGTCATCTTCCGTCCTCTCCTATTGGCTGTCAAAGAGGCAATGGGGCGGAGCCGAGTGGGTGTGTCGAAAAGGCAGCAGCCCGGATGGGGGGGCGAGGCTTTCCCCTTCCTCGCCCCTCCCCCGCCCTCCAGTCCCTCCCTGAGACGGCTGCGCGGATCAGCTAGGAGCGCGGCGACGGCAGCGGCAGTACTTTCTCGGGTTGTGGTTGGAGCAGGGCTCTGGTGCGCGCTCCGCGGAGCCGCTCGAGCCCTAGGGACGGGTTGAGTGAGGGAGAGACAGAGGGAATCCCCGGCTGCCGAACTGCGCCGGCGGGGTAGCCCCTCAGTTCCCTGCGCGCCTAGCCGAGCCCTGGGTGAGTAGGGCGGGGGTCCCGTGAGACCGCCACCGGCTTCTCGGCGCTGACGAAACCGCGCGGTGCGTGACCCTCCCTCCCCAAAGCAGTCCCCTGGCTCCGAATTTGTCCCGCGCGGCGGGCGCGGGACAGTGCAGAGGGAGGAAGCAAGAGGGGCCGCTTTTCCCTCGGAGTTGGTAGCGTCTTTCCCCGGTTCAAAATGCCCAAAAAGAAGCCGACGCCCATCCAGCTGAATCCAGCCCCAGACGGCTCCGCAGTTAACGGGACCAGCTCGGCGGAGTAAGTATAGGGTGGGAGGCAAGCGCCTGGCGGGGCTGGGGAGGCCCCCGTGGGGGTGCAGGAGCAGAGTCGTGTGTGCGCCGCGCGCCGGGCTGCGCTCGAGTTCGTCACGTACGTCTCGGACTGGCAGGAGCGAGGAACTCCCGGCCGCCGAGGTATCGGTGACTAAGCACTGATTGTGCTCTTGACTCACACCAGTTCAGTGGACCAGCGAGTCTCATTTTTCCCCCTTTCCCGACCCTTTCAGTCTTCTCCGGCCATAAGAAAATAAAAAATTGGTTCATCCACCACCTCTCCCCAGCTGTTTGCTAAATGTGATGCTCTGGGAATGGCCTGTAAGGGGAGAAGGGAACACATGTCTTGGAAAGAATTAAGATCGCGTCTCAGGGTATATGGAATGAAGCTGGGACCAGCTAGCAGCATCCTCACCTTAGTGCCTGACACCTGTGGGCGGGGAGTGCCTTGATGCCGGCCCGCTGCCTGGCCAGCGGGGGCGTGTGTACACAGACATCTCCGTGGTCTTCCGTCTTTGGGGACTCCGGGTCCTGCCCTTCTTCCTGGAAACTGGTCTGACAGGGAGCGGCTTTCCTCTTTATCCGACTTCATTCATTCAACAAATCACTCCTCACTAATGACTCTCCTGGCTTTCCTTAGGAGTCCAAACTCCTGAGACATGAACTCCCTGGCAGTGGAAACTACACACAAGGTGCTCCATCTTTGCAACTTATAGTGTTGTTCATGAACCAGCACTTTATTACATTAAATCATGAGATTGTTTCATGGGAGTTTTGATCTCCCACAACTCTTTTGGGTTTGGGTGAGGGACAAGAACAACTGTGTGTGTGAGAGAGACCCTGCTAGTTGAAGAAATAACTAGAAAAGATTTGGCTCTTACTCTTTTATCTGCACACTGTAGACTTTAGGAAGCTAGATGATGAATAGAGTAGGCCTGGATCTTTTGCCTTTTGGTGATTTCTTTAACCTTCCTTTCTTCCTCTAGATTTTAATAGCCCAGGGACCTGTTGGCTTTGTGACTCTCCATCCCTGTAATGATCATAAGGCCAGTGGTGGACCTGTGGTGTGAGCTCAGCCCAGGTTTTTCACACCTGCTCCCAACAAACTCTCTTCAGTACTGTAGTGTGTGTTTTGCATATTGACTTTTACAGGTCAGTGATGAATTGCTTTGCAAATATTCAGTTTTAGTGTACAAAATTTTATCCCCTTAAAATAGACTGAAAACTCCCAGAGGCAGGGGATTCCTTAGTAACTGTCAGTGTTTTGGGGACAAATTTGTGACCTTTTCTTTTGACCACAGTGGATTCTGGCTGAATTTGCTGATCATGCTGCTCCTATTTGATTTAGAGGAAGGTACTAAATGGAAGTACCTGTTTTCTTCTGAATACAGTACCATATCTGTATTCTTGCAAAGGGGATAAATTTCATTAACAGAAAACAATACAGGGAGGAAAAGAAACTACCATGGAGTTGGTGGCAGAAAAATTTGGGTGGGACTGGGAGATTCTAAATAGTGGTTAAGAGGTGGGTCTAGAGTCAGGCTGAGTTTGAAGCTTGGCTCTGTTGTGGTTTTGTGATTTGGGACAAATCTTTTAGTCTCTCTAAGGCTTAGGTTTAGTTTTTTCATCTGTGAAAATGAGGGTAATGATAGAACTGACTTAGGGTAGTTGTGAAGATTAAATAATTGAAGATTAAAAGATTGGATACGTAGTTATCTTCCATAGATGTTAGCTGTTGGTGCCTTTGTTATTGGGTAGATGTTGAGAAGGCTGGAAGAAACTGAAAAGTAATTTTCATTCCTGGTGGTGGATATGTGTATAAAGGTGCCTTTGCTTCTGGATAAATGACTATCCTTTGCTTAGTTTTCTTTGCCATCTGCATCTACCTCCATGACTCATTGCTGTATTACAATAGGAGACATCTTTGCGTAGGCTGCCTGAGACAAACAGGGACTGTTCCACTACATTTCCTGGCACTAACAGGGGGAAAGCTATACACATCTTCATTTTTCACCTTCGAGAGTGTTTCTCAAGCAAAGCTACTGTTCTCATGATTTCTGTGATTAGACTAGGGCACAATTCTGAACATTATCATAGAATATAAACAAAAGGAAAAAAAACTCATTGATAGTAAAGAACTTTTGCTACTAAATTGTCAAGATTGCTTCACCTTTGAGGCTCCCTGACATTTTGGGATTTACCTCTAATGTTTACCCTAATCAGATGGAGCTGGGTTATATGGGACCTGAAGTTCATACAAAGTCTGGGAGGTTCTTGAAGAAAATGAATGCAAAAATATTTCTTTTGCAAGTTTTGCAAGAAAGCATATGATAATATTGCAAGGGTGCAAAATGTTAAGGTGAAATAAATTGGAAATAATATCAAATCCCCCTGTTTAAAATGTTTTCATGGTTCCATTGCAGTTAGAATGAAATCTGAAATTGGGCTGTGGGACTAAGTGATCTACCCACTGTGCTCCCTTCCCCCCTTTGATCTCATTTCCTGCTGCTCTTTTCTTCTGCCACATTGGTCTTCTTTCACTTCCCCAATGGGATAGGTCAGACTCACCAGGCTCTCACACATGCTGTTTCTTCTGCCTGGACTAAATCATCCCTTCCTCTTCCCAAGCTAGGAAGGAAGCAATCTTCACCTTTCTGCTTAAATGTTATTTTCTCAGAGATGTTCACAGACTAATCTAAAGTAGGCCCCTCTTTTTCATGCTACCTCATTTTTAATTACACTCATTCACTGTAATTTTTTACTAGGGTATTTTAAATATCTCTCTCTCTTCCATACACCATAAACTAAGCACAGGGCTGCCTTTTTTTGATTCGCTGCTCTGTAAGTAGTACCTAGAATACAGTACCTGGCACATAATAAGTATACAAATGTTTGTTGAGTGAATCAGTGAATGTAATTTCTACATTATACAATCTGTTTAACCTTTTTATATCTTTTAATTTTTAAAATTTTCTCTCTTATTCTATTCCCTCATCCTCATTTTCTCTTCTTTCACAGACACCACTCATCCAATCTTAAGTTATTTAATATATGGTTATAATTCCACCCATTTGTTGGATATATGTGTACCTTTGGGAGGTAGATAGTATTGTTTTGAGTGTTTCTGTGCTTAGAATGCTGAATGTTATTGCACTGTTATTTAGCCTTAAATAAAAGAGGTCCTGCCATTTGCTACAATATGAATGAACCTGGAGGACATTATGCTAAGTGAAATAAGCCAGACATAGAAAGAAAAATACTGTATGGTTTCACTTACATGTTGAATATAAAAAAATGCACTACACAGATGCAGAGAGTAGAAAGGTAGTTATTCGGGGTGGGGAGGTGGGGGAAGTGGAGAGGTGTTGGTCCAAGGATACAGAGTTGCAGGTATGTAGAATGAATAAATCTAGAAATCTGATGGATAGCATGATGACCGTAGTTAATAACACTAGATTGAATATTGGAAATTTGCTAAGACAGTAGATTTTAAGTTCTTTTACTACACACACACACACACACACACAAAAAGGTAACTCAAGGCCCAGGCTCTACAGCATGGAAGTAAGAGAAGGCTTGTGGAGCTTGGCTATGCAGTGGAATCCCACTTCTAGCCGCCTTCATCATTTACTTGCTGGTGACCCTTCATGCCCCAGCTGCTTCCTGTGTAAACTTACCAGCTGTACTAGTACCTACTTCGCAAGGCTGCTCTGAGGACTGAGCTTGAAGACACAAAGTTTGAAGAACAGTGCTCGATGTTCCACTATTTTGCTTTTCCAGCTATAAAATTGGTTAAGAGTCATCCCACCTTCTGTTTTCAAGACCGTGGGGATGCACCAAGTCCATATAATTCAGCAAACAGTATTAAATAGATCAATCAGATCTAACAACACTCCAAAGGACCATAGAGAGAAAGGCGTAGAAGAGGTATAGGGTTAGAATACAGAATCAGGGCAGAGGCTGAAACTTTTAAGAAAATTCAGTACAAGTTAGACTCATGTCAGTGTCTCCCCACCATATCCTAGAAATGAAAATTAAATCATTTCCCTCAGTTCTACATAGTTTAAATAATAAAGGCATAAGAGGCTCACCCACCTTATTCCTGTCTCTGGTACAGCCTGAAAAAGCCATGGAATTGGAAAAGAAACTGAAGACAAGAAAGACCACGGACTAGGCATTACACAGAACTAGATTTAAATACCAGCTCTGCCACCTGCTTAGCTGTGACCTTAGGCAAGTTAGCCTCTCTGAGACTGTTTGCTTAACTGTCGGATGGAGCTATTAACCACTTCCCAAGATTGTTGTAAAGATTAAATGAGTCTAGTATGCTACTAGGTACCCAACAAGAGCTTAATAGATGCAGAGATACCCTTGTTAAAAAAAGGTAACTATGCGAGGAGATGGATATGTTAATTCGTTTGTAGTAATTATTCCACTGTGTATGCATCATCATGTTGTATGTACTCCTTAAGTATATTCAGGTTTTATTAAAAAATGCTATTGTACTATAAATAAGCATTAGTCAGGATAGACTAGGTTATGTTGAGGTAACAACCACAAAATCTTTTTGGTTTTAACACACTTGCAGGTCGTTGGGGAACTGTCGATTGGATTCCATCAGGGGTTAGGCTGATGTACGCACCATCTCTGAAATGTGATTATGTGAGAAGGGAATCTTGTGAACCACATTTTGGTTCTTAAAGTTTCTGACCACAAGTAACATGTGTCACTTTTGCTCTCATTTCATTTGCCAAAGCATATCTCGTGCTCACACTGATCTTCACAGGGGATGGAGGTCTTCTGGGAAGGGAACCAGAGTATATGAACAGCAGCAGTGACACCCCAAACTTTATTTCAGTTTCTTATCCTTTAAAAAAAAATAGCATGTTTCTGAACTTTGTTTATGATGCTACACATGTATCTAGTTAATTATTTCTCTGTTGCAGAGCAGTTAATCATATGCATGTACCACATTTTACGTATTATTCCCCTAGAATTAGACCACTTTGCTGTTTCCAGCCCCTTGCTGCTTCAAACAGTGCAGCCATGGTCATCTTTGTACATAGCTCCTTTTGGACCCTTGTGAGAGTTCCCTGTGGAATGTCTCAAATTTGGGACTGCTGGGTCTTATGGTACTTTGCCTCTCCTTCCAAGATGAGGCAATACTTAATCCCTTTCTTTGTTTTTTAAAGAACACTTATAACCTCTGTGAGGATAAGCATGAATCCTGAGTAGAAATTGCAGTAACAGCATAGTACTCACCAAGACCTCACTGTTTCTTTGACCTTAGGTAAGTCCTTTGTACTTTCTGACTTTTAGTTTCCTTGTCTATAAAGTGGAAATAATGATTTACAAAATTTTTACCTTAATGGCTTACAAGACCCTACCTTATCAGGTCTCTGTTTTCTTCCACTATCCCCTTCACTCATGCACTCTAGCCATACTATCCTCTGTGCTGTTCTGAAATAGGGTGGGCCCATTCCTGTCTCAGAGCCCTCTGCCTGGAATGTTATTCTCCCAGATACCCACATAACTTCCTCACGTAACTTCTTTCCTCAATTCCTTCTGACCTCTGCTCAAATGTCTCCACACAGAGGACATCCTGATCACTATTTAATATAGCACTCCCTGTCATTCTCTACTCCTTTGTTTTGCTCTGTTTTTCTTCATAGCACTTACCACTAAATGACATTGCGTTGTGTACAAGTATTTATGTACCCCTCCCACTCACCAAAATGTAAGCTTCATGAAGGTGGAGTCTTGGCTTTGTTACTTGCTCAGGCCTTAGAAGGGTATCTGGCCCCTGGTAGAAGGTACTCAGTAGATACCTGTTGATTAAATGATTGAATTGTTCTTCCCTTGAAGGAGTATTGTGAAGATTAAATAAGTGCTTTGAAGGTTGTAAAGTGCTGAATAAAAGGGAGGGTGGCTTTGATGGCATCTATGGATTTTTGGGTTTTGAATTGTTTCAAGGTAACCCTGAAACACTCAGACTTAGTGTTTGCATTCAGAGCATAGTGTATAGCATCAGCAGTTCTGGCGAGTTTGTAAGGGACACACATTTATTAGAGTGTGAAGGCCCTTAAGGAAGGGAACAGAAAGGTTGAGACAGGATGATGTGCTTTTGGGGGGTCTCTTATGGCCTTTTCAGGGATATGCACCATGATAACTAGGAGCTGTTGAAGTGGTTTTAACTGATTTTTGTAGTTTTGAACTTCGATGCTTCTACTGCTTTGTTGCTGCACTAACACTGATATTGGCTTTGGAGAACAGCTTCCAGTGAAAAGTAAGGCTAGCTGAAGGTCGTGTCCTTGGGAAGGTTTCTGCTGTTGTAGCAGATACAGAAATGGCAAAAGATTCATAAAGATGACTTAGCTCATGGCAAAGAGATGTGTTGGACTCTTATTTGAACATAAACACTTACAAAATTCTACTTTTTTCTATTTATGCATCTTCGAAAAAAAGGGAGAGGATACTTCAGTAGATACTTCATCTAGTTTGGTTTTTCTCTTTTCCAGTTCACATGCTATGGTCCAGGCTGACTCATCCCTTTACTCTCCTCCCCTTTGCCCCAGCATACTGCTTCTTACCTCTGTCTAGTCTTGCTCACATGGTTTCCTTTGTCTGGAATGCCCTCCTCTGCTTTCCTTTGTGATTTTGTTTTGTATTTGCCACCATGCTTAACTCCATGCTATTCTAGGATCTGGGTTTGAGACTTAGTTACACCACATTTTAATTGCTCATTTTGGGCATGTCATTTAATTTCACTGAGCCATGGTTTTCTTCATTAGTAAAGTAAGGATGATAATATAACAAACCTATGAGGTAAGAAGGGCAGGTGAACATCACCAGAAATAATGTGTGAGAGCACTTTATGGTTACTGAAATGCAAATGGTGTTAAAGATAACATCTGTAATTTCTTTCTCAGAAAACTGACTGTTATCCTTTGATCTTAATTCCAAATTGTAAATGTTGATAAATCATGTTGATTTGGACCTTGTATGTGTGGCCCATCCTTTAAAATCTAATTCAAGCCTGCATCTAATAAGGGCTTGAGACCTAATTTCCTGTTTACAGCAAATACAGGTACAGGGAATAAGTTAAACGAATCCAGGAGGAAACAATCAGAGAAATCCAGGATGTAGAACATTCTCTAAGGCAACTGAACCAGTCTCTTTAAAAAGTCAGTGTTGCATGGAAAAGGGGGACGGGGTGGGTAAATGGTGCTGTTCTAGAATAAGAGACTAAGGAACATGAAAACTAAATGGAATGCATGAACCTTGATTGGGTACTGAATCAAAAAATGAAATAGTGATAAAATTAATTCTTGGGACAATTTTTGGTAGAGAGGACAAAGCCAAAATAATATTTAAAGAAACAAACCAACAAAAAAACTCCTTCCTAGCTTTCCTCTATGATTGGTAGTTATTTCCAGCACATCCACAGGAAGCACAGGTCAAGCAATGGTGAATCTTTCTGACATGTTGAGAAAACAAATCCAGAGAACCCACAGGCTGGGAAGACAATCAGGTGAGACTAAGAGGAAAGTTTAGAGTCCCAATTTTGTTTCTGTTGTTTCCTTCCAGAAGCTGTCAATTTTGAAAAATCATCCTGGTCTCTTAATGACATTTGATTATAGTTTTACTTTGCGTCCCATGTCTTGCTTCTGTTGCGTGAAAGCCAGTAGAACTGTTTGGAGGCTCACATACCTGTTTGCAAAGTTAATACCTCTCAGAATGGATGGTGTTTTGTTTTAAGATAGAAGGTGTTCTCTGAATCTTGGTGCAGGATCGACTGCTAAAAATGTTGATCCTGCTGCAGATTTCTTGGTGTAGCTCCCAGGGCATCCTGCTTTGATGTCAGCAAGGGAGTCAGATTAAGAGGTTAAAGTGGGGGATGAAAAAAAAGTGGACAAAGAAAGAGTGACCTTTTTCCCTCTCACCCTTTTTTCGAATGCTTGCTTGCTTATGTACAACTTTAAAAAAAAATTGAATGTATAAAAGACCTTTTAAAGAAAGAACTGGTGGACACTAAGTTTTAACTTTTTTTTTTTCTGTTATATACATATTTAGATAGTTGTGATCAGTTGATGAGTCTCTTTTCCCCCAGTTTTTATATGCGGACATAATCTTCTTGCTTGTTTATTTTTGGCTGAAGAGTAGAATTTGATTAAGATCTGGCTTCACAGATGACACTGTTAATTATTTAGGTGGCTTCTAGATTTTTATTTTTTATTGGTATTCTTGTAAATGTTCTAAACCAATTTGTTCTGCTTTTAGATTAATTCATACGTAGAATCAGAGGCAATGAACCTTATTACCGCTGTTGTAACACATTAACAGAATATGTTCCAAAAAAATACAAAACTAATTTACAACATGTATTTCAACTATTTCCTCAAGTTTCAGGAAGTTTTTTTTTTTAAGTTTATTAATTTTTCATAGTTTAATAGGCAGTACAAGGGTTCCTTTAAAAGTAAATCTTCTTTACTTTAATGGTTAGCCAGGCTGTGTAATTTGAAATGGAATTATTTTTCTGTATTTCATCAGTTCATTTTAATATTTATTGACTACTTCCTGAATGGAATTCACTTTGCTGAAGCTGTAGGTAGATGAGTAAGGCTGTCTTTGCCTCTGAGGATTTTAAAATCTCATAGGAGAAAGAGGTTACAGGGGCAAAAGAAGCAAACAGATGGCGGCAGAATAAGAAAAGTACCCTAAAAGAAGAGGTACAAAGAAAATAGGGTTGGACTCATTGAGAGGAGGAAGATGTACATCCAATGGGGAAGATTAGGAGAGCTTTCATGGAGATGACATTTGAGCTGGGTCTTGAAGGATGGCTAGGATTTCCATGGGAATGGGGCAGGGAAGCAGGAAGAGAGCTCAAGATGAGCCACTTCACACAAGTGGGAAAGCTTGGGATGTGTGGAGTAGTTTAGTGTGTCAGGTGTATCAGTATAGGTTGCAGGAGATGAAGCTGGAGAGGTAGGTGGGATGGTTTTTTGGTGATAGCTGACCATTTTGAAGGGTCACATGTATAACTTTTCTTCTGACCATTTTTTAAGATATATCTGAATAGCTTTTATGTACTTGGTATTTTATTTAATTTTTTGTTAACCTTTTATTAACCCCTACACTTGTCTCTGGCTTATTGAAGCAATGGGTCAGTATGCTTTGTATTTTAAAGTTTTATAAATTACATGTATACTACATTGTCCCATTGTGATGTGTTCTTTTTATGCTTTATTAAGAAAGAATATGTGTATTTTTTTATCTTTAAAAGTATGTCTTTTGTATGAGATAGCTTACTTTTCTTTAGTATTTATAATAGACATCTGCCATCTCTTCACAAGTTGCAGGAGAATATAGCTTCATTTTCTTCTAGCATTTTCTCTGCCTTATTTGGTTAACTCTTTGTCCCATTTGGAATTAATTTGTTTGGAGTGAATTATGGGTCTAAGTTAATTTTTCTCCACAGTAAGTTCTAGTATTTTATGGAATTTATTAAATATGATTTATTTATTCATCTATTGTATTTTCAGGCTTATCTGTATTTAGCCTTCATGGTATTTTGTTTTATTTCTAAAATTTTAATTTGATAAGTTTAAAGAAAACTTTAAATTTTTTCATGGTATATCTTTCTATTGGTTTCCTTCTTAATCTACGGTTAATAGTATTATAATTTCCGCTGAATAAATCTCTTGTGTCCTGAGTTAATATTTCAGATATTTAACACTTTGATGCTGTTGCCATTGGACATTTAACATTTTTAAATTGTATTTCCCAACTTGCTATGGTTTGATTTGTATGAAAAAATTTATACCCTACAGCTTTGTTAAATTTACTTATTTTATCTAGTAATGTTTTGGTTGAATCCTGTCAACTGCCAAACATATTTTTTTTTCCTCTCAACACTTATTATATTTTATAAGCCATCTCATTTTTTACTGCTCTCAATAGCAGTTGTTGTGTCCCAAGGGATCACTGTTATGCATAACTATGTTATAACAAAGCTTCCCAAGCACCTTCTGGGCCAGGGACTTTTATTCTCGTTCCAAGGGGCCATGAAATTAGGAAGCAGCTGCCCTGCTTTAAAGAATTAGAGTCTCTTAGGACTGATTAGAACCTTACAGATCCTTTAGCCCAGTACCTTCATTTGAGGAGGAAACCAGTCGCAGAGAAATGAAAAAACTTGTTGGGAGTTCACACAGCTGGCATGGGAATAAGTGGTTGAACACTTATCCCATCTCATTTTCTTATGGTGTATATGTTGTATGTTTTCATTTGAGACTCTTAATTGCTTTGAAAATTTTCCAGGTTTATTCAACCTTGAATTTTGGTAACTTTACCTAATCACCTAAATTTTTTTTAAAAAAAAATCTTTTCGAGTAACAATCTGAAACTCTGGAGAAGATACCCCTCTATATTACCGCTCTTCTAGGTGTTTGAGGGGAAAAGGGAATAAGGAAATGGGAGGAAAGGATATTTTAGTTTAGGATCCTTAGTAGGAGGGCCTATTTTTAAGCTTCATAATGTCAGCTTTAAAGGCAGTGGTTTTCAAAATAACTACAGTCAAAAGTCCCCTTGAAATGAATGCCTTTCTGGAATTGACCTATTTTGAGTTTAACTGTTACCAAGAAAGGTTCAGAGTCTTGAATACTGTTAAGTGCATTTACTTTTCAGACTTAGTGGAACAATTGAGCGAATGATCCACATTGGTCTAGATTCAGGTTAAATCTTGAAATGTGGAGAGCTGTAAGAAGACATGTCTAATTAGGTAACCATATTGCCATATTCACAGGTTTGTCTGGATTCAGGTTAATTATTTCTCCTTTATTGAATTATAACTTACATATCCAGGTTAGTTTTTAAAAATTCGGTAAGACTGTCACCACATTTAGGAGTGAGTCCAGAGTCAAAATTATTTGCCCTGTTTGATGTTAAAATATCCTTCAGGAAACAATCCTTCAAGAATGTCTTTGATAAGAGAGGCCTCAGAAATTAACATGAATTCCAAGCTGTAAACGTTTTTTTTTTGTCTAATGGCTTACCCAAATCCAGATTGAAATCCTAATAAAATACCATCCTGTATTTCAGTTCCCTTCTTCCCTCTCATCTCCTCCTCTCTGAGTCTGGAATTGTGGGGAAATAAGCAGCTTAACATTCCAACAATTATTAATAGAAAATTTTTTCTGCTTACCTTAGTCATTCATCTGTATTCACTGACAAGCTTGGTCATTGGAACTGTGGAAAGGTTCTACTTACCAAAGGAAGGACCTGTAGAACATTTGGAACAAGCTTTTAACACATATTAATTTAAGATTGCAACACTTATTATTTTACTGGAACACAGACAGTCTCCTTTGCCTTGTTTTATTTTCGTAACTAAACTAATGCTGGGTTAGCCATAAATGTAGCTTGCTACATTTCTATTTCTGAGTATTCTAAATCACTGAGCAATTACCAAAAAAAAAAAAAAAAGAGAGACGGTCGTAAGCATTTCTAAATTAAAAAAAGAAGCCATAAAATATTTATTAGGGGAAGTCAAGGGGAGAGTTAAAGGAAAGTACCAGAAACCACCAACAGATGTTTTAGTTGCATGGAACAGTCTCAGCTTGATAGGCAGTCACAGGGAGGAGTTTTGTGAATTCCTGAATTCTTTAAGGTGGAGGGGACACAGGGTAAGCGGAAATCAGCAGTTCCGGAGGCACAGAGGACTTGGGTTACAGAAGGCTTGCTTACAGCTAAGGACCTGGAACAATTCCTGAGCAAGTTGCTTTCTTAAAAGACAAGGGCTGCATCTGTGGCTGCATCAGTAACCATATTAACCATAGCTGTTAATCTGTGGGGTAATAATTAAGTATGGGTCCTAGATCAGGAAGGAACAGTAGGATGAAGTTAGAAGACATGAAACTTTTGTCACTAAAGGACATCATAATTGGAAAAATAACTACCATTATTGAGAACCTGCCTGGTTTATTTACCTTCATTACCTTGAAATTGCACCAAAATTCTGCGAGAAAAGTCATGATATTCTCTTGTACAAAGAAGGAAAATGAAGTTCAGGGAAGTTAAGTAATTTGTACAGGGTTGTACAACTTCTAAGTGGTGGAACTAAGTTTAGAAACCCATGCTTTTCCCACACACCTTCCAAAGGTTGCCCTTCCAAATATTGTGTAAAATGCTGAGGTCTTTTTAGAGCTTTACTTTGCCACTAGCCATATGTAGCTATTTAAGTTTAAATTAATTAAAATTAAATAGGTTTAAAAATCAGTTCCTAAGTTTCACTAGCACATTCCGGGGGCCCAGTGGCCTGGCCACATGTGGCTAGTGTCTATTGTATCGCAGAGCACAAATTAGAACATTTTTTTCATTTCAGGAAATTATGTTTGCACCTAGAGGTCATACCATTTTACCCTTTTATTTGATTTTTGCTTCTTTATTTTGTGGAGAAGAAGAAGTGACAAAGGCTGGAAGTAACTGATTCATTGTCATACATTTAAATAATCCAGGTCTTTGGACTGGTGGCTTTTCCTTGTTTTACACTCTCAAAGAAAAATTAATAGAATGGAGATAGGCAAAAGCAATGACTCCCCTACTGTTCTAGCTTTTCCTGGCCTTCAAAGTAGATTCTTTCTCCCAAAGTACAGCCCTGTGTTTCCCCAAGTTCAAAGGGCATGTCTAAATTTGTTTCCCCTAACGAAATAAAAGATGTTTGTTGGAAAGGAATTCCAGGCTTAATGTATGAAATAGCACTTTGATTTCCGCTGGCTCTTTCTCTGCCTTCCTACCAAGCAGTTTGTAATTGAACTGGCAGCTGCTAACCATTTGTCTTCCAAACAAGACAACTTCAAAAGAGGTCAAATGACAAGTATATATATTTTGAATGCAAGCAGCTGCTTGTTATTTGCTATTGATTCGAATGGCATTTGTGTTGAGGTCAAATAGATTTAGATTATGACAAAAATTACAAAAGTTTTCTAATTTGTGTGTTAAGATTAAGATATATTAACATTCATTTAACTGTTATTTAGTACATGCCTAATATATACCAGTCACTGGGCTGAGAAATGGACAAAAAGTACTTTTATTGAAAACTGAACAGGTGCCAATGGTATGGACAAGTTGAATGTTTCTTAAATTCTTGTCTGAATTTTATTGTTAGTATCTGCCATCCATGCATTTACCTTTTTAGCCCCCAAATTCAATAAAAGCTCCAGTTGGGATTGTAGCTTTGAAATAAAGTGAAGAATCATGTGCAAATGTCCTTTTTGTAGATGCTGTTAAAGACATTTAAATTATACATTCCGATATCTAAATGACAGCCTAAAGTATATGTGTGTGTGTTTGGGGGATGGGCATATAGGAACAAAATGGAGGCATTGTGCTGCGGTAATGTTTTTAGGGAATCTAAACATGATGTTTGATTTCATTATAACAGACTCATGGTTTAGAAAGTTGTCTTTCAGAAACAAATTAAAAGTTTTGGGTTTTTTTTCTAAAAAATGATAGTCATGTGCATGAGTATGCTCAGAGAGATTAAAAACAGAGAAATTAGAATGATGGCGAGGTATTCAGGAAAGTTTCTGTCTTCCCTGAGGAGGCAAATGCAGAGGTGAAGTCTTTAAAGGTGGTGGGGACAGCTGAAAGGAAACCCAGGGGCCTCTGACATCTATTCTTTCTAACTTCTTGAGATCATGTGGTGGTGGAGTGGGTCAGAGCACCCAGATGACTCCCTTTGTTATTTGTAGAATAGGGTCTTATTTCTAGAAAGTTGGGAATAGGTTTATGAGAGTTTTGGGGTGAACAGGCCCAGAGGCAGGGTGGTCTGAGGAGGACATACTGTTCACTTCTCAGAGTTACTTGTTTTGGGTGCTAGCAGTATAGTTGAAGAGCTCAGCTTCCCAATCAGATTTTGAATGCATATTTCTGCCTCCTCAAGTGTTTTATTTGAATCCAGAGACATCCTCTCTTCCAGAGGGGTCTGAAAGTCCGCTGGCTTCAGAATTTTCAGGCTACAGTGCTTTTGAATAACAGTGCCTTGTGTAGAGGCAAAGTGTGCGATCTGATCTCCTTCCCTGGTAAAACTTAACTTGCCACATGACCACTCTGTGCCTGCTGCTGCTCTGTACAGTAAGGTGATGGTAATGCCTTGCTACCTTTCAGAGTTTATATAATGAACTCCACATGATCATATAGGACACCACTGAGCACACATTCAAACTCTAAGATATCTAAGTGGATTAAATTTTATTGCTGAAAGGAATCTTGGAGATCTTTGCTGCAGTCCTATCTTTTGGCAGATAAAAGAATCCAGAGCTATAAAGAAGGGTTAATAGAAGTTGTCCTTATCACACAGCGGGTTCTTTTTGATTGTGAGTGTGACTTTTGAGTAAGCATAGCCTAAAGACAGTGTGACACAGCAGAAAAGCTTTAGAGCCAAAAGACAGGTTTGATTCCTGACCCTGTCTCTTACTATTTAGTCTGTTTCTACATTTATAAAATGGGCATAATAACACCTGCTCAACAAAAAGGATTAATAGACACTCTGTATGTGTAAACTGTTTTTATGATTAACAGGACTAGTGGTAAAGACAAAAACAAGATTCCCAGCCCAGGTGCCTTATTTTCTGTAAGGTGAGACAGAGAGAAAATTCTCACATCCCGAAGAACTTCTAATGATGGGGCTCTTCAACTGTTTTTTAGCTACATAGACTTAGAATAGAGACGATGCCGGGCATACTTGAGATTTTTGAAGATGTGCAGGAAGCAAAAGAATTATTTTCAGTGAACAGGAGGCTGTAAAAGGTGCTTAGGAAACAACTGTCACACAGTACATCCCAATATAGACTGCTCCCAGCTTCTCTAGGACTGCCATCTGCCTGACAGGCACCCCCAGGAAACTCAGCTTTCTTTTCCAAGAGTTTAAAGAGGATTTCCTGGGCTGTGTGTGCGCGTAGGAATAGGAAGAAGTATTGACATAAAGGTACAGTAACATTCCCTTCCTGTGGCTCTAGCCAGATGTTGGGGGTCAGCTCTAGCTTTTCCTTCATGGTTCAACCACATTTCTTCCCCAGTGGGCTCTGGCCTCTGCTCAAACTGTCTTCTGTTGAGGATTCTCTTCTTCACCATCAATGCATGTTGAAATCTTTGCATGACATCTTCTGTAAGTCCGTCACAGACCTCTCCTCCACCGCACGTCGTGTAGTGGTCATCTGCTCCACCGTTTAGAGCACTCTGTACATATCCCACCATAGGTCAGTTTGTGTGATTCTGTCTAGTTGGACTGGACTTGGTGAAATCTGCAACTGGATTTTATTCATTCTTATCTCTAGTGCTAGTGTGTTCCCTGGCATCTGGTTTGGTAAAATTTAGTTGACTGACCGAGCCTTGAGATGGCAGTAAAGGCAGAGGACAAAAGACCTCTGCTCCCAAGAACAAGGCTCTGCTAATCTCTGTTAAGGCTGACTTTGACTTTATTGGTGGTTGATTATTTTCAGCTTCTAGTGTCTTGGCCCAAGAGGGTCACAGTGTTGGTGGTAATCATAGCATTTGTTTTGCAAGGCTCTGTATACTCTTCATTGTTTTTACATCCTTTTATTTCCTCAATCACATGAGGCATGTGGGATGTGTGTTGTCTATACTTAAATAGATAGGAAACTGATCCTGGTTAAGGGCCTTATGCAAGTCATCCAGGCAGCTATGATGCCCATAGTCCTCTGTATTGTCTTTTCAGCCAGTGGTCTCTTACTAGCCCAGAGGAGAAATTGGCAGTGACATTCTGTGGTGTTCCCTCAGCCACATGCCTGGCGCAGAGGAAGGCTCAGAGAATGTTTGGGGCCAAATGAATTTGTGAGCCTATTTGCATGGTGAGCTGAACACTTATTCCCAGCAAATGCCGGGCTCCTTGATGGATATGTGACATTGGTGGCTGAATATACATGGCACCTGTGGCTTTTCACACTCTCCCCCCACGCCTCTTCAGGAACTGGGATAGGACAGATGGCCAGAGACACAGAATTCTCAGCTTTGCATCCTCTCTGCAAATCACATTTGAGGAAGAGTTAAGTTTGTGCAATAACACAATTTCAGTAACATGGTTTCATACTGCTGGTAGTTGTTTAACACTCTGGATAAATCACACTTCAGCAGAACTCTTTTGGGAACAGAGTTTAATTTCACTGTAGGTGGCTGTGATTCCCACCCACCAGTCCTCCTACACCAACCCCCTTTTCCAATCCAGGCTGATAAGGTGAATGCAGCACAAAGCCAAGCTATTTCTATACCCAGGATAGCATTACATATGTTAATCATTTTTTCACCACCAACACCTTTCGTTTCTTCTCCCCTCAGTACAGCTGCCTGTCCTTAAGTGTTAAGGATAGAAAAGATTTTGATAGTTCTACCTGCTGAAAGTATCATGAAGAGACTGAGACCCAGAGAAGCTGGGCAGCTTACTCAGTGTTATATGGCTAGTGAAGATCTGGATTGAAGTCCAGGGCCCCTGCTTTCTCTCCAGGCTCATGTTTTTTTCCCTGTCCTACTGCCCACCCTTTGATTTGTCTTACAACAGGGAAGAGTTTATTCAGTATTAAATGAATAAAGATGACCAGCTGTTCATTGTTAAAGGCCCCCAGCACTGTGAATTCATTTCCTGTTAACCCTCACAGCCTCTCTTAATGTCTTTGGTAGGGGCCATTAAAGTCTTGGCATATTTTTGTATAGTTAGCTGCAGCATAGGGGAAACTCTGTATGGGTTTGACTGATAGAATTTAACTTCTAGCAAATAAAAAGAGGGAAGGATGATAAGTATATGTGGAGGGAGAGAAAAATATTCATTTTTCTCTGAACAGTATACCTTTTGGCTCTTTTGCTCTAAAAATCATCAGATTTTGATGTTTCAAATAAGACAGGTGTCCAGACTGCTGAAGATTATTAAACTGTAACAGCAGCTCCAAATCTAGAGCTTGAAAAAATAATACTTCTCATTTGTCATAGAAGCTTCAGTGTTCTATGTTCTCCTGCTATGAAGGGGGCTTGGGAGCTCAGCAACTGGTGTGCCATCGGCTGGGCTTTGGTCCTCTCCTACTGGGGGTGGGCGTATTCTTTGTTAAAGTGGGAACTTCTAGGAGGGAAACTCGTGACTGGCAAGCCAGAGGGGCCCAATTGACGCCCGGGGGTAATGTGCATAGCAGGAAGCCCATTTGTAACACAGCAGTAGATCATTCTTTGCGTAGGATCTTACATGTAGTATGTTCAGTGTTTATTGATTTTTTTGATTTTAAAAATATATTTTCCTCTTCTTTCTTGTCTACAAATATCTCGGGTTTCTTTAAGGAGAAAAGAGGAAGTAATTAGGCCTGCATCTCTTCTAATACCATGACCACCTACTCCCACAGATACAAACTCTGTTGCGGCTCTTAGTGTCATAGGAGTGAACCATGGAGGCAGACAGCTGAGGTTGGAGTTCTGGCTTCGCTCAAAAAAAATTGTGTCAGTTGGGTTCATTACTGTATCTCTCTTACACCTAGAATCTTCATTAGTAAATTTTGGGGTAGTAATACCTAAATTGTAGTGTTTTGAGGGTTAAATGTAAGGTTTTTGGCATAACACCTAAATCATACTAAGCATTCAATAAAATGTTACCCACAACTATTTACATTTTTTTGGAGTTTCTCCTTCAACTTTATTGCCAGTGTTTGGGAGCCTACTTCTCCTATAAGGTTGAAGTCAGATATTATCTTGACCACAAAACTTCGTCTCCCTTGGAAAAGCTCCCCTGAGACTGTCCATGAACTAAGGAGGCAAACCACTTGGGGGTGTATGTGTGTGGCGATCTTCATACATATCTGTTGCATTTCTTCACCTATCCTGTAAACTTTTGGAGATCAAGAGTTCAATTTCTATGCCCCATTTCTAGTCCAGGCCTGGTGTGGTGGTCTGTAAATGTTGAATGAATGAATGTTGGTGTTAGCTTACAGAGTTCATATGGAACAGGAGATATGCTCTGTAGGCATACCTCAGAGATGTTGTGGATTCGGTCCAGACCACAGCAGTAAAGTGAGTATGGCAATAAAGTGAATTGTTATTTTTTCGCTGGTGGAGAGTCTTCCCTTCAATCTGTAAAAAACGTAACATCTGTGAAGCGCAATAAAGCAAAGTGCAGTAAAATGAGGTGTGCCTATATTGGGTTTTCACTGATATCAAATACAATGTTATCTACATTGAGTTTCTTGATAACTATTCTTGAATCATTTTTTCCCTTGCTTTTTGACAGATTAAGCAAAATCTGGGCTTGTTGGAGCCCCAGATGATATCAAGAGATGTGGCTCCTCCCTGACGGTGTTGTAGGTATAGTGCTTAATTCAGTGCCTGCCATGAAGGAAGTTGGGAGTATTTTCTGGTTACCAGACTGTAAATGACTGTGGTGAGTAGGGATGTCATAAATACACTGGTGGTCTAGGAGTATGAAGGTGTTAAAACTTCTCTCAGAATAGTCCAAGCAGCTCCTAGGATGTAGCTTCAGAGGCAGGATGTGGCAAACCAGTGAGTAAATGAGAGCCGTTCTTCTTTGGAAGAAAAGGAAGTGGGTGGGGGAGAATTGAAGAGGAAGAGCTTGGTGGACAAATCTTTTTATCTGCTTTCGTAAGAACATGCAACTCTTTTAAGTGCCAGGCAGAGCCTGTATAGTTTTGACCCAAAGCAACCAAGGTCCAAAGAATACTTAATGCTGGTTTTGCAGTTATCTTGTTTTTGTCCACAGCTCAAGTTTAATAGACTCAAGTTTAATATGCAATGGAGTATTGTCTTAGATTTTGTTTTCTAATCTTGATCATTGGTATATTTCATGCTGTTAGAGGATTTATAGTTAATGTGAGGTGTCAGCTACAATCACACTCTTTTCTAATCAACAATAATGTAGAAGAAAGGCATTTTTTGTTATTGCTTTTTTAAAAAAAATACCTTTTCTGTGTGTTTACCTATTTACCTGTTTTGGAGCACATTCTCTACCCATTCTCTGTCCAGGTGCCCATCAGTATACTTTTATTTAATGCACATAAGAGATGTTCAAGGTTAGATGACCAGTTACCAGTAGAGTTGGTGGAGGGCTCCAGATCTCCTGACTTCAAGTTCAGGGTTATTTCCTTGGACTATGTAATAAGAAGTTAATTATCTAAAACAGAAGTTCCCAGTGGGCTTCCAAGGACCTGGAAAGCCAATATCTCCTGAGTTGTGCAGTTCTTGACTCCATTTCTGTGAAGGTTCCAAACTAGAATTCTTGTACTTATCCCAATGTCTGCTTTGCACAAGCACATTATGGGTGATTTGATCTCAAAACTGCATACTTAAATTGCATTCTTGTCAAATTGTGATATCATATATGCACTTTAGATGTTTCAGTATTAAGTATTCTTATGGCATTTTTTAGAAGCTAAGATGTCAGGCAGCTCTATGCTGAACCTTAAATATCCTGAGGCATTCTAGGCTGGTGTGCTAAGAGCACTTTTTTTAAACTTAATATTTAATTTATTTTTTATTGAGATATAATATTGTATTGATTTGATACATTTTTGTATTGCAATATGATTACTGCCATAGCATTAGCTAACACCTCTGTCACAAGTTGCATAATTATTATTTTTTTGTGAGAACATTTAAGATCTAGTCTCTTATCTTTGAAGTATATAATACAGTATTGTTGACTATAATCACTATGCTGATTACAGATCTCCATAACCTATTTATCTTCTAACTGCAAGGTTGTACCTTTTGACCAACATCTCCCTAATTCCTTTTCCTTTTCCCTAAACCTAATTCCTTAGCTTGGTGTACTGTGCCCTTCATGGTCTATTCCCGTTTTACCCTCCAGCTTCATCTGGGCTCTTTTCTGGATGCATCTACTCTCTGGCCACTTGGAACAGCTGTAACTTTCAGTACCTTTTTGTTCATACTGCTGCCCAAGCCTGGAGTGCTTTTCCCTCTGCTGCAAAAACTGATGTCCTGCAGTACTAAATTTGGGTGTTACATTTTCTGACTTTCACTTTCCCTTCCTCATCTTAGATGGAATTGGGGTCTTTTTTTTCTATTTGCATAGTCCCCTGTGCCCCCTTCACTTTTAGTATTATGATCTGCCTTACCCTGCAGTTGTTGCTGTACTTGTTAGTATCCTCTGTGTTTGGCTTTTATGCAGTACTCTTTCTCTTATCTCTGTATCTATCTGCATGCCTCTTACACATACACAAATTGAGATTACCTGGTGAGGGCAGGGACCTTGTCTTCCTCACCGATACCTTCCTAGCCTCTTATACAGTGAGTGTTCCATAATAAATCTGCATTGCATTTTCACAACTGTAGACATAAATGGGTGTAAGCCAGATGTCTACTCAAGTTCCCTATCCTCTGTCCTCTAGTTTGGAGCAGTTTTAGAGGTTTACATTCTCATGGTCACTTCTGCTTCTGTGGGGCTCACGTTTCCCTTTCTGTGGATTTTCTCTTCTTTTTGCTCTGTGTTTAGCCAGCTTGGAATTTGGCCCCCTTTCCCTGGTTTTGACCAGACAACAGTAAGAGCAAAATGTACATAAGTTATTTGTGCACATGGAAGATTGGACTGAGTATCTGGGGTGGGGAGGATTATTATAGCAATAAAGACAACTTAAAATCTACTAGTATTGGATGTTTTTGGTCTTAAATAACCTTTGCCACTTTGCCATAGTGCATCTTTTTCTTCTCTCTTGCTACTTCATAGCCACCTCTTCCATTTTATTCTGCCACAAAAGTCAGCTCTGTAGCTCCATCCTTCTGTGCTGCTCAGGCCTGCTTCTGCCTATGCCAAGTCTTAGGAACAGACCCTTCTAAACTGAGCAAGCCTTCTGGTCCTCTGGTAGCCTTTGCTATAAGGGGATTGTTTAGCACAAACACTTATTTCCCACCCTCCATCTTCTTTTAGAAGACAGAAACAAACACAGTCAGTTTTGGTTTTAGATAAATTTAGTTTTCTCTGTTTCAAAACTCTGGTAGGGTTTTGACCTTACCAGGCCAACTGCTATTTTTTTGAGGGCCTAACTAGTAGTTTTTCATGTTCTAGATTAAGAAGTTGAGTGCCTAGGTAAGCACTTGTATGGATTTCTATCGCTGATCGTGAGATCAGGATTCCCTGAGCGTTGCTAGAGAGTGATCTAGAGAGTGAGATTTTTCCCCAGAGGTGATGTTTGCTCAAAGATGAAGTTTGCTGACCAGTCTGTGTATACTTTGGGCGAGAAGAGCCAAACATATTTGTATATTTAAAGGAGGAAACAGGTGTGAGGAATTAAGATTCTTCAACATCACGGACTAGAATTGGAGATGTTTTGAATGCTGTGATTCTTCTAACTACATCCTCCTGCCCTTAGTTGTGCTCCTGGGTATTCACTGTTAATCTTTTTGCCCAGGGGACTGGACCATCCTCCTGGTTCTGAGTTATGAAGTCTAAGGTTATGGTCACATTGAGTCCTCTACCTCCTCTCATTGAAGAGCACCCTGCATCTTTGATACAGAGCAGTACGGGCCATTATTACACAGGGTGTTTCTAAAAGGTCAGGTTCTCAAAATTAGAGAATGGGTGAGGTCAAATACATCATTTTTCTGAGGCCACAATCAGTCACCTTGTCCTTTCAGAAACAGCCAGCCACGCCCATTCTGTGGCTACCACCAGACCCAGGGCTCCCTTTCTATTCTCACTTTAAAAAAAATTTTATTACTAGTTTCAAGTATACATTACATTGGTTATACGTTTACATAGTTTATAAAACAATCCCCCCCATTACATTAATTCTAACTGCATTCCCTATGCTGTGCTCCCCACCCCTACTAATTTGTACTTCTTTAACTCTTCACCACATTCTCCCAGCCTCTGACCCCCATTCTCTGGCTGTCACCAGATTGTCCTCTATATTTGTGAGTCTGTTTTTGATTAGTTTGTTCTTTTTGTTTTTTAGATTCCATAAGTGAAATCATATGGTATTTATCTTTCTCTGACTTATTTCACTCAGCATAATAACCTCTAGGTCCATCCATGTCATTGCAAATGGTAGGATTTCATTTTTTTAATGGCTGAGTAATATTCCATTGTATATATGAACCATAACTTCTTTATCCAATTATCTTTCAATGGGCGTTTAGGTTACTTCCATATTTTGGCTATTGTAAATTGTATTGCCGTGAACATAGGGATGCATAGATTTTTATGAATTATTGTTTTAGTTTTCTTTGGATAAATTCCCAGAGTGCAATTGCTGGGTCAAAGAGTATATCCATTTTTAAGTTTTTGAGAATACTTCAGACTGTTTTCCATAGTGGCTGTACCAATTTGCAATCCTACCAACAGTGTATGAGGGTTCTTTTTTCACCACATTCTTGCTAACACTTGGTGTTCTTTGATTTATTGATGAGTCATTCTTACAGGTGTGAGGTGCTATCTCATTGTGGTTTTAATTTGTGTTTCTCTGATGGTTAGCAACCTTAAGCATCTTTTTATATATCTGTTGGCCATCTGTATTTTCTCTTTGGAGGTTCAGGTCTTCAGCCCATTTTTTAATTGGATTATTTGTATCTTTTTCAATTTCTTTTTTCAGTGACTTATAATTTTCTGAGAACAGGTCTTTTACCTTCTTGGTTTTTTTGATGACTACACATTTATTTATTCTCTGCCTGGGGCTGTCTTTGGTGCTTTCTTCCTTTTGATACTCCCTGCCCTTCCTCAATAGTGCCCTGGCTCTCTTAAGGCCACCAGAATTTTTACTCCTTCTACCAACATGCTTGACATGGGCAGTGTCTGTTCCCTTTCTACCCCAATCAAAATGTGTCAGTCTTGGATGTTCTGAAGGGAGTTCCTCTTTGGGTAGATTTAATTTGTTGTCCTTCCAAGAACTTTGATCTTTTAGCAGAACACAGTTCTTTACCTCAAAGTAATAAGTCACTAATGGGTAATACCTAGTGCTAGGGATGAGCTGATGGGAGATTTGTTTGAAGGACATGAGCTCTTCAGCAAGGTGTGGAGAAAACATCAAGCTTTGGAATTCCAGCCCTCATCTTGGGTAAATTATTTAACCTCTCCTGACCTCCATTTCCATATCTGTAAAATGAGAACAACATGCCTATGTTTTAATATTGTCATGAGGATTAAATGAATTAATGGTTGTACCATGGCTAGCATTTAGGAAGCTCATCTCTTAACTGCATCTAAATTTCATTCTTAATCAGACTTCTCTTGCCTGTGTCATCTATCTTCTGATCTATTTTCCCCTCTCCTTCCAAAATTCATTTTTTTTTCCTTTTTGTACTTCTATGGAAGACTGATCTTTTAAGACTTAATTCATATGTGGCTAATAAGAAACAAATTTTGTCCACTGGGGCAGAAGAAACTATAGGCTGTCAGTTCTTTCAAGCAACAATCTGACACCCCCTCTCTGATTCAGGATGTTCAGTATTTAAGAAGAGTCTGCGAGTGGGTGGTCTTTTCACTCCAGAGGTTCGTGTGTGTGTGTGTGTGTGTGTGTGTGTGTGTGTGTGTGTGTTTGGTTCAGTGAGTCTGTCTGCAGAAACATGCCGTGGGAAGGTAATTTATATGATTTCAGAAGCCTGTTTGATTCCAAAGGGTAAGTCAATTTTTTTGTTTGTTTAAGGATAGGAATATGGAATTCTTATTTTTCTCTTTTTAATTAAACTGGTTTTCTTGATTTTTAGAAGCATTTATTAGCTTGGAAGCTACTTGATTTAAAGTAAAATTAAAGATAAATATCTGTTTTTACTCATTTTTTAACCTTTGTTTTATTCCCCCAACACTTTCTATTTGCTTATAATAATCTCATTTATTTTTATTTATTTTATTTTTTAAATAATTTTTTATTTTTCAATTATAGTTGACATATAACACAGTCTCAACATGAAGTCCTATCCTTATAGGATTTCTGTTCAGCTAGACTTCAAGCAATTCTCAATGATGGTTGTTTTGTAGTTTGGTTGTAATTTTGAGGTGGTCTGGGAGGAAGTGAGCGAGCACAGCATTTACCTACTTCACCATCTTAACCAGAACTGTCGCTTATAATATTCTTAATCTCAATTCTGTACCATTGTCTACAGAGTGAACCCCATTGGAATGTTCTTTCTCCTTTTTTTGCTATGGAAAATTTAAAATTTTTATATAAATTTATTGTGGTGACTTTGGTTAATAACATTATATAATTTTCAGCTGTACAAGATCGTCTAAATTTTATGTATTTTCTAGACCAATTCAGGTCTCATACACATATAAAACTTATTCTGATTACTCCAGCATATCTTGAACTATAGAACTGTTTGTATCATAGACCTCTTGTGAGAATTAGGGGAACTGTGGGACTCTGTTTCATAGTCTTTTTTGGGAGTGGTGGTGAAACAAATGAAAGGCAATAAAGGTAGTATTTAACTGTATTGTGCATTTTTTTCCCAGATTATTTATTTATTGCATGAAAATGTGAAAATATAAGAATTTCATCAGTAAAATGGGGCTAACAGTGGTAATCACATCATGGTTAGGAGATTAAAAGAGTTCATCCACATTTAGCAGAATACTTGGTATATAGCAGGTATGCAGTAGGTACTGTTAAATCAAGTGCCTTATTAACCAGTAATTAGCTGACAGTAGCATAACAATGTTAAATATTTGTTTAACATTTTAGATGATTCTAACATATTTTACATTACATTCTCATTTCATCGCTACAACCACCTTTTATTTATTATTACATTGTTGTCTTAATCTGCCCTTAGCTGTCTCTATTCTTTTTGCTAGTAAGGGCCTTCTAGTGTCAAAAAGTATGCATTCTCAAAGAGTATCTGAGAAGATAAAGTAATCAATTTATTCTCAAAGGAAAACACAATGAGGATAAGATAACTGTCAGTGCGGTTTATACGTGGGCAAGAAGTAATAACCAGGGCCTCAAACCATACAACATGGGAAGCCAACCACTCTGCAGAAATACATGATCCTTAGCTGTAGAGTTCTATCCTTGGAATATTACAGGAAGAATTCAATATTAGGGTTGGAGAATTTTAGCACTGGAGAGGACTTTAAGGACCACTTAGTTTAACTCTCCTCCTTTACCTATGAGGAAAAAATGAGGGGAATTGACTTGTACAAGTTCATAGAGCAAGTAACTATCAAAGTTGAACTCAGGTCTTCTGACTCCCAAAACCTTCACACCTATTTCCCAAGCACAGGGTATCCGACATATTTTTTTACTTTCATGTGCCTTTGTGAAAGACCAGTTCTGTGCTGACCCAGAAGCATGTGATTTCCTGCATATGTCTTTGGCCCTGGAAATAGGTCCAGGTACTGCTTTCAAGGACAGTGGCTGTGAGACTTTTCTCACCTACACATCTGTCAGCAGACAGGCAGTGAAGAGTAGGAGGCCAAGATATGAGCAGCCAGCATCAAGGAAAAGGAAAGAAATACCTCTGCTAAATTCAGTGAAATACATTATGAACTATGCAAGAGAATGGCTGTACCGAAGCATGGCTTCTCACAGCTGCTTAAGAATCTAAGCCCAAAGATAGACTCAGCGCCAACAAGCAGAGGACTATAAAGGTTTACTATTGCTGGAGGAGGGATAGGAAACTTTCTCCTGCCCAACAACTATGACAGATATAAGGTAGAGTTTGGTTGCCATGGAGAGGAGAGGAAGTCTGTGATTACAGTGGCTGCTTAAGACTGAAGCTGGACCAGTACAACAGAGAACCTACCACCCGCTACCTGCCCCTGCCACAGCTTAGCACCAAAAAAAGTAATTTCAGGCTAGATTATCCATCTGTCTTTCTGTCTTTCTGTCTGTCTGTCTATATGTCTATCTGTCTATTGAAAGAGGGATTGAGATAGAGAGGAGACAGACACTGGAACTTTTAAAAGAATTGGCTTATGCCATTGTGGAAGCCTGGGGAAGTCCAAAATTTCTAGGATAGTCTAGCAGGCAGCAGATCCATGGAAGAGTTGCATTTTGAGTCCAAAAGCAGTCTGCTGGCAGAGTTCCTTCTTCAGGGAGGTCAGTCTTTGTTCTGTTAAGGGCTTCAACTGATTGGCTGAGGCCTGCTCACATTATGGAGGGTAATCTAGTGCTTTACTCAGGTCTAACAAATTGGTAGACCTGAGTAAAGCACTTGATTTGTCCCCATCGCCACCCCACCTCCCAAAAAAAAAACAACAAAACAACAACAAAAAAAAACATGCTTTTACAGAAACATCCAGGATAACATTTCACTGAATACTTTGTCACTGTGGTCCAGCCAAAGTGACACATGAAATTAACCATCACATGCCCCTTTCTATTTACTACCCTCCCCCACAAAGGGTGATCCCTTTCCTGTTTTATAATGCATAGATTAGTTTCTCCTTTTTTTTCTTTTTTGAATTTTATATAGATGGAACAACATAGTATGTATGCTTTTGCTTCTGGCTTCCTTCACAGAGCCTGTATACATAATCCTAGAATTTTATTGCCTAGTTAGTTGACCAGCCTTTCCCAGAGTGGCCTGCAGGATTGAGCTGTAGTAGGGTATAGAAGCCCTTTTTCAACAAGTTGTCCGGGGCTGGCCCTAGATGGCACATCTGCATTCTCTAACACAGGTGGCAAGTGTAGGTTAGAGTCTGGAAGTTGGTAAGTTGCACCTTTGGCCCTCTCTGCCTTCATCATTCAGGTGTAGTCTTCTTTCCTTTCTCACTATTCTGTAATTCCCCTGCATTCCCTGCTGGCCATGGATTGACTATGCAGAGAACCCTGATGCCAGTTTTTTTTCCCCTGAGATTTCCCCCACTGGCTATTTCAGCTCCTTATTCCCTCAACCTGAACACACCTCAGCTTTATTTTGTACCTTCTCAGCTGGCTGTCATGTTGACATGCTTGGACCTAAGAGATATCTAGACAACTCTTCCCTCCTTCTTCTACCCATATGCCTTTAAAAAAAAAAACAAATGTGTATGGAAACTGAGGACCAGAGAGGGAGGTAACTTGCCTGAGATCTTATAGATAGGGAATGGTATAGGGTATGGATCAAGGGGTTTTGCAGCCTTAGTCTCTGGGTGCTGTTCCTTCTTAACCTGAGTCTTTCTGCCTTTCCTTCCCTCTTCCCTGCCCCAGTAGCATTCCTACTTGCCAAATTCACTGGGGAGAGACAACTTAACAACTCCTTGGGGCCCCTGGTGAGGACAGTTACCTTCACTGAGACCCTTTCTTTCCTTCTAGCACAGTAATTGATTGTCATCCTTTGCTCTTCCCTTTGTGCTCCCTCCTGGCAGAGAAAAGGCCTGCCACATAGAGCAACCTTGCTCTGTCAAGCTAGAGCAAGGTTCAGGTTGATGATAGACATCTAGCTGGTGTTTGGCATGTAATTGTGGCCCATTTCTGTTTAGTGTGTGGCAGTTTTAAGACCCCACTCATTTGGACATCACCTCCCTCTTCATTCAGTCATTCCTGTAGGTCAGCTTTCCATTTCAGGGTTGGAAGTGGTAGTGTGGGGCCTTGAAAGGAACTCTGTTCTAGAAGTTAGGAGACCTACCACCAATTAGCAGTGTGACCTTGTCCTCTCTAGACCTCAGTTTCCTCACCTGTAAAGTGGGTTAAATTAGGTGGTCTTTAAGGTCCTTCCCTGTGCTACCTTTTATACTACTTGATTTGAACTGCTGAGCTACAAATGAAAGATTCCAGTTGTGGTTTTGTAATTACACTTAGCAGATGGGTGAGATAAGAGGGAAGGAGATGTTCTCGCCTATAGGATCGTCTTTTCCCCACCTACTTCATGTGCCTCCCTGGTGTTTTTGGAACACAAATGACAACCCTTGTTTTTCTCTGCATTTTCATTTCAAACCTATAATCTTTTTGTATCTTTATGAACTGTGTTTACTGTAAGATAGCTGTGGTACAGAATTCATGTTACAGTGTGTGGTTTTCCTCTCTGCTGTGATGAACCTGAGGGGGGTGGTCAGAGCCCATCATAGCTGGTCCCTGGAGAGGGCTGTATGTGTGTGTCAGATTTATTGTGCCGGCCCCAGTTTCTCTTCTCACTCTCTAGTTCTGATTTTGCTGTATTTCAGTTAAAACTAAAGTTTATGAAAGAGGCAGTTTCTTGCCCTCTGAATTTTAGAGGCTTATGGTATGGTTGGGGGTGAGGGGCCCCTCTCTTCCTATTTTCTTTGCTTAAGGTATCTCACCTTGGGAGGGCAGAAATGAGCCTTGTTGAACATCAACTCCCTGTGCAAGAGGAAGCAATACTGAATGTGGTTACATTATTGAGTGACTCCTTTTTAACGAGTACTGAAAACCATTTGATGCCAGGATTTTCCTTTCACCTTTAGATTATCTGAAACAGTAAAAAAACTTTTAGGAGGTTTTAAGAATTATTAAATTAAAGGAAAGGCAGAATTTTAATCCTGCTGTTGTTCCATCTGCCCTAACATCAGTGTAGAAGTGTGTCAAAATTCCAGTGTTTCTTCCTGTTAGTTTTCTGTTTTGATCCTCCCATAGTGATGTAAGCATGGAGTTATTACTCCATTTTACTGAAGAGAACCAAGATGTGTTAAGGTTAAAATGACTTACCCATGGTCACACAGTTAGTTGATAACCAATAAGAATGATAAGAATGATTATGAGAATCCAAGATACCAGATTACTAATGATTTGTTAATTTGGCAGCACTGTACCACCTTCAGTCATTAAGAGAGTCTTGCTATAACAGCTTATTGTTTTTGCCATGTGTCTCCCTGATCCACCTTCGGAAAACACAAAGCAGGAGCCAGATCCTTACTGGTGGGGTAGGTGGCTAGACAGTAGAGCATAGGAGGTAGAGGAGAGAGGAAGGTGGCACAAAGCCTAGATTTAATTTTTCTTCTGAAGGTGGGGGAATTACTTATTTCTGTAGAGTCAAGAAGATGAACAGAATCAACATTCCTCCCCACCATCCCTCAGATGGATGGGGTTTCTTGTGGCCAATGTTACTTGCAAGGCAGTGTTCAGATTGATGTGCACGGGAGACAGGATTTCATCTGGGGCAAAGGGTAGGTACACCATCTTGAAGTCCGATTGAGCCTAGTATGTTTAATGTTCCACACTAGCATCTTACCGATATTTGCAAGTTGGCTTCTCTGAAGCATTGAACTTGTTAATGAGATAAAAAAGACTTTTAGAGATTCTCTCTGCCTAGGTTTCCGTCTTAACTCTGCATCTTATTCGCTGTGTAACCTAGGACAAGTTTCTTCACTTGCCTTTGCTTGAGTTTGCCATCTGTTTTATTTATAGTGTTGTGGATTAACTACATTAATAAATATAAAACAGAAGAATACATAGTGTTGTGATGAGAGTGATTTTTCCTTTCATCTAGCCCT
This sequence comes from Macroglossus sobrinus, assembly GCA_004027375.1. Classification (NCBI taxonomy): domain Eukaryota; kingdom Metazoa; phylum Chordata; class Mammalia; order Chiroptera; family Pteropodidae; genus Macroglossus; species Macroglossus sobrinus. Next base: position 136,934 of record PVKZ01001897.1, on the reverse strand, counting down.
CTTTTCATCTTTCCCTCATACTCACACGTGTGTGTGTGTGTGTGTGTGTGTGTGTGTGTGTGTGTGTCTGTGTGTCTGTGTGTCTGTATGTGTGTCTATGTCTTTCAGGGTGCATTTCCACCCGGCCTGATGAACTCTCCAGACAACTGTAACACCTCAACCAAGTTTAAGCTGTGGGGTTTGTCTGTATTTGACATGCGTGTCTAAATGTTGGCATCAATGGGCTCCTTTGTGGAGAGACCTGAGAGAAAGGAAACCAGAGGGTGTGTACTGTGTATTCCAGTTACACTGTGCCATGTCTCCATACCTGAAGATCTGGGGGCAGCTTTGAGACTTAAATTGAGCCATATAACAAGATGAGAATATTGACCAGCTGTCTTAACCTGCTCAAGCTGCATAATAAAATACTATAGATTGGGTGGCTTAAACAACAGACATTTGTTTTCCTCACAGTTTTAGAGGCTTATAGTCCAAGATAAGGGTACCAGTTTATGTGGGGATGTTGGGGAAGAGGCCACTTCTTTTATAAGGCCACTAATCCTTTCTGATTAGAACTCTACTTTATGCCTTAATATAACCTTAATTACCTCCTAAAATTTTTCTCTCTAAACATAGTTACATCGGGGGGCTAGGGCTTCAATATATGAATTTGGGAGGACATAGTTCAGTCCATAGCATCAGCTTTCCTCCTTCCCAGAGTTACCCAGTGAGAAAAATTGGTAAAGTTAGCCTGTGTCCTCTTTGGCCCCATGTTCTGTGTTGTTTATATAAGGCAGTATTGGATCTGCCTGTACATTGGGGGCGTCTCCGTCTTCCTGTCTTCTTGAGATTGGAGTAGAGTGTGAATGAAGGAAGATTATGCTTGCTCCTATACTGCAAGCTCAAAATGGTGTGTGTATTGGGGGAGGAGCACCATTGTTTTGTCACCTATGTTGTTTGTTTAGACTAGGGACTGAACTCAAATGAAACACAGTCTCTTTTCTACCCTCCTCTTAAGGAATTCCCAGGAGTAATGGATACTTTTTGGTTCTCTCTGTAAAACAAACTTAATAATGCCCACAGCTTGCTGAATGCACAGCTAGCAGGCTGCTCTCTGCATTGCCCACTTGCTTCAGCACCCACTGGTTGAATTATGTGCTTACGAAGCGCCAGTTTGTTCCCAAAGCCATTAGTACAGTTGTAGCTGGTCTTGTAACTAGGTAATGTATTTAAATATCAGATAGCCTGATGAAATATGACTGCAGATGAGGTGGCTTTCTCCCCTCCCTGCCGCCATGAACACTAGTTAAAAGCTGTGGAAAGACTCAGTAAGTCCAAGTCACTAAAAATTAACTACTGTTCAAGTAAATGAACATTAAGATTGGGGAAATCATAAAACTCTTAGAATTTAATTCTGATATTACTCTGTAAAGTGTGTACATTTTTACTTTAATTTAAAGACTCAGTATTTGGAAAAGATAGACAGTGTATTATGTTCTGATTCATGTAAGGAAGATGATGTGAGACTCTTACCAGCGGACTCTTATTAAAAGAGGCGGCCTTGCCCTGTGTTAGAACATGGGTGAATGAATGCACATTTTTATATATTATGCAAAAATAAAAATTTCAGTTATACCTTTTTATGATTCCTTGCTTTATTTTGATTAACCCAGTTTCTGACTTGATCACATTGGAAAGGAGAGTTTACTGTTGTGATTTAGTTTAGAACCTGTTTGGATGATTTGGTTTGATTTCAGTTTAGTGGTCTTGGGAGATAGATTTTATTTTGTATATGTTGTCAACTTAATAAAACAGACACTAGTGGGGCTTTTAAAATTTTTTATTTTATTTCTTAGTGGGGCTTTTGAAACTGAGATTTTAAAGCAAATTTAGGTGGCTTTCTGGATTTTAGTAGATTCTTTGGTTCCTCTTATAGATTCACAGCATATTGAGAGAGACCTAATTCCCTTATTTTACAAATGAGGAAACCCAGGCCTTGTCAGTGGTAAATTGTGTGGGGTAGTAGACTGAAATGGGCAGAACCACAGCAGATGGAACCCTCCCCCCAACCTCATCTTCTGGGTGGGTTTCTCTGGTGACAGTACTGACCTGTGCTCTTCCTTTGGGACAGGACCAACCTGGAGGCCTTGCAGAAGAAGCTGGAGGAGCTGGAGCTGGATGAGCAGCAGCGGAAGCGCCTTGAGGCCTTTCTTACCCAGAAGCAGAAGGTGGGGGAGCTGAAGGATGACGACTTTGAGAAGATCAGTGAGCTGGGTGCTGGCAATGGTGGTGTGGTGTTCAAGGTCTCCCATAAGCCATCCGGCCTGGTCATGGCCAGAAAGGTGAGGCAACCAAAAAAAAAAGAAAAAAAGAAAAAGGGCTAAATCAAGCTTGCTTGGTAAACAGGTGGATCATCTCTTAGAAGACCTGGGAGCCTGGGGACTGCGGTGAAAGGAAGACTGACTTTTCACTCAGTACCTTTCATGCTGTTTGAATTTTGAACTCATGTTATATATCAGATTATAGATAAACACACTAAAGGTGAGTTAGTGTATTTATCCCATCCCCAGACTGGAAAATAATAGCAGTTGACCCTTTGTTAGCTTTCTGTGTGCCTTGGAAAAAATGCTAGGGTGCATGTTTGTAATTTATCAAGTGCAGGAGAAGCTTCTCTCATGACCCAGCCCCAGGGGTGCACAAAACACTCATTTCAAGTTGTGTTCCCATACTCCAGCCCTGCCGTAGGTTCCCCTCATTTCCCTACAGTGTTACATCTCAGATCCCCACCATGGCATGTGGTCGTTGAGCTGGATTTTATTTCTCATCTACCCTGGGTTCTCGTCTTTCTGAACACAGCCCCCTGCTTCAGTGAAATTGGACTCTTCCATGTTTTTAGCCCACCATGTTTATTCCTATTCACATATTTTTTCTTGTGCTGTTCCTTCCATCATTTCAAACAGTGTACATCTTCAAGGCCCACCTCTTGTCTAGCTTTCACTAGCTACTCCAGCCCACACTGATAACCACAATGAATGTCCTCTGACAACGAGTGGCTCTTTTTTAGAAGTTCAGCCTTATTTGGGAACCATTTCGTATATCTATTACCTGTTATCTAGCCAAAACAAGGGACAAATTAGGGAGATATAAGGTGGTACCTGAGGCCCTAACTAAATCTCAACCACATTAACCTTCTGAGGTAAAAGAGAAATCTCTTGGGCAACTTCATAGTAAGGTCAGCATACCCAGATCCTCATTCCCTTTTACTCCTACAACCCTGTAGAATCAAGCAGGTCCTTAAGGCCACTTTTCCTTCATCTCTACTTTATAGCTCCTTTTGGAGGAAATCCTTCATTCAGTTTTGTTCTTGGGAGGGGAGAGCTCTTTTTCCTCAGTTTTGGCTCCTAGGATCAAAGGTATAGCTGGCCCTCCTCTGGTTATAGCTCCTCAACTGCCAACACCTGCCTTGGTATATTGGCACTCGATACTTTGGTTGGGCAGAAACTTGTTAAAATTTGGTGGAAGTGAAGGGGCAGAGCCACAGCAGATGGAACCCTTCCCTCAGCCTCCTCTTTTGGGTGGATTTCTCTGGTGACAATATTGACTTGTGCTCCTCCCTTGGGATAGGACCAACCTGGAGGCCTTGCAGAAGAGGCTACAAGAAGAGGCCTGTTTCCTCTCATCCTATCTTTAAGAGCTTAAGCATTTAAGAAAGTTTTTATCTACCCATCCATCCATATATTTTTAAAGCATCTCTTCCTCCCACCTTTCTTTTCTTAGTTAATTCACCTGGAAATCAAGCCTGCAATCCGAAACCAGATCATAAGGGAGCTGCAGGTTCTACATGAGTGTAACTCTCCATACATCGTGGGCTTCTATGGTGCGTTTTACAGTGATGGCGAGATCAGCATCTGCATGGAGCATATGGTATGTGGTGATCTGTTGGCCTCTGGAGCCTGGAGTTGGGTGGCTTTGGTATAATCTTTGGTCTGAGAGGTGACCAGCTTCCTGGTTCTCCTGGATTCCCATACTGTTTTGGGCATCTGGGAAGCCTGACTGTAGAGCTTGGAATAGCCAATTGATGACAGGCCTTCTTCCTGGGTCCTGCCTTTCTTCAAAGAGAGATGGCAGCGACCAGTTATCCCTGGTGAGTGTTCCTAGAACACATCTCCCAGTTTTCTTGACCCCAAAATTTTGGTATAGGTAAAATCTGGTTAATATAATTCCAATTCGTTTATTATACACAATGCCATGTGCCACGTACACGGTTTTGGAGTTATGAAGATAAGTGAGACATATCCTACCTTCAATAATCTTTATTTGTGGCCTGAAGGGGTTCTTTGGGTGTGTAGAGAAGTAAACCCACCTGATACAAAGTAGAGAGGACACGTGAGAGGGCATTTATGGGCTAATTATATATATGTGAGCTGCCAGTCTTCTTACCATTAGCTGCCTGGAATTCCTTTTTCCTCTTCCCAATGACTAACAGTAACAACAACAACAACAATAATGTTAGCAGCACTGATAATGATAAACTTTATTGGGTGTATATCAAGCATTATCCTAAGTAAATTAATATTTTATTGCATTTTCACAATCTTACTGGATAATTACATCATCCGCATTTTACAGGTAAGGAAATAGGATTAGAGAAATGGAATAACTTATCCAAGCTCATACTAAGTGGTATTGGTAGAATTTAAACTGATGCAGTCTGACCCCAGTGCCTGTAGTTTGATGAATGCACTGAATAGTTATTGGAATTTGGAATATAACTATTTTCTCCTTGATGCCTAGAACTTCAAAGAGAGAGGCTGGTTTCATGGTTGCTATATTTTTCTGTCTCCATTAGGCAGAATGGCACTGGGGACCTTTAGAATCTGAAATGTTTATTCATATCTCTTTTTTTCACAGAAATTCAAGTAGGTACTTTGTCTTGTTTGCCACTGTGCCTCCAAAACCCAGAATAGTCCTGGCACACAGCAGGTGATAATAATTATTTGTTTACCAATTGTCACCATCTCATCATCACTTTGGGCAAATTTCATTATCTTTCTGATTCTCAGTCTCCTTATCTATAAATTGGCCATTATTATACCTGTCTCTTTGTGGTGAGGATTAATTAAAATAACAGATACAAGTTTTCCAGCACTGTCTGACTCAGCATGTCTTCTGCAGACATTAAGCTTTTGTTTTATTATTACTGGCACCGACAGTTCAGAGATATAGGCTGACATGATTGAGTCTCAATACTTCAAGACTGCTGTGCTTTCAGTGTCCCTCAGCAACTTCTCCACTTCCTTTCTAGCTTTATAGACCTGGCCTCTGGAATGAGAGCCCTGGTGCTTGGTCTCAGTGAACTCCAGGAGAACATACTGTCCTTGTGGTTTGACCCTAGCTGGTGTCCCATTATTTTGAACATCTCTTAATGATCAAGAAATGCCATACACACTGTTGCAGGCATCTGCTGACTTTTCTGGGTGCCATATGGAACATGGATTCTTAAAACATTGGTGTGTCTAAAGGTTACTGAGAAAGTACTCATTCCCTCTTCAGTGAGAGCAAAGCAGTTTCTCTGGGAAACACGTGAACATTTTTGGCTTCGTCCTAGCCCAGGCCTATGGTGCTGATTATTTTTTTCTTGGGTCTTGGCTTTCCATTGGGGGAGTGGGGCTGAGAAAGGGTGCTGTTTCTTATCCTTTGGGTTTCTTGGGCTCTTTGTGCTCATTGTGGTTGGTTTTTCAGCTTTAGGCTAAGAGTTTTGGATGAATGTGTCTGTGGCAGTGGAGGTCCTGGAAAACTAAAAGGGGGAGAGGGTAGAGGTAATATTGATAAACTAGTGACAGGAAAGGCCGGAGTAGCCTTCTTTCCTCTTAGGTTTCACCAAAATAATGGAAAGTGGGTGGTGGCATGACTAGACATGAAAGCAACTGGCTCTTGCATCTTCTACCACTTGCTGAGTCTTTTTCACATTATGTAAGTTATTGATCACGTCAGGCTTGTCACATGAGCTGGATTATTGACTCCAGTCTCCACCCCAGACAGTAGATGAAGTGAGTAAGGGCTTGACAGGTTTAGTAATTAGTCTAAGTCATATAACTAATTAGTGTAAGTGCTGATTTCCAACCACTGTGTCTGACCTGTTTTCTTTCAATTTAATACTCTCTCCAAGTCATATATTTATACTCAAGATTTTCTCATTTCTGCAAAGAAATGTTTGGACTAGATCTTCTGTAGGGAATCCTCCCCATGCTAACATCCTGTGTTTCTATGGTATTTGGCACTTATAGCCCGTCAGGATTTACATTAATCAACATGGGTTTCTGCTTCACACTTATTTTGGTGCCTATTATATGCAAGGTGCCCTGTGAACCGCAGAGGAGATGGAGACATTGAAAGCAGCATCTCTGCCTTCTAGAGCTAGATGGCTGTATTCTAGGGCCTTCCCAGGCGAGGGGTGTTGTTGTGGATGTAAGGACTTCTTAGCACCAGGTATGCGTCATTTCATACCTTCTAAACCATCAGAAGTTCTTTCCTTCAAGTCTGTGCCACCCAGAATTCTGCCTTTAATAGGGAAACCAGGAGGCTGTTTGTGGGGTGAGTAAGGTTGAACTCTAGAGTGCTTGCTTCAGAGGTTAGGATTAGGCCCCAAATATTGGTAGGCAGTAGCCTATTCATTTATTCAGACCTTGCTGGAACCTCTTTTATTAGCTCTATGTGGCCTCTTGCCATGTGGAGGACAGTCTTTTTATTTATCTTAAATTGACTTATTTTGAGATTTTGTCATTCTTTATTCTTTGGAATCTTTATTCATTCTGGATTCATAAATATTGATCATGACCTTTGTGGCTCTTGCTCTGTCTCCCTCCATCCTCTCCAGCCCTCCCTTCTAGGAGAAGATGACACAGGATATGACAAGGCTTGATTTCCTATTCTCTTGGTCCATTTCCAGTATCTGCAGATAATCCCCCCTGCTATGGATTAGGCACCTTGGGAATAGTGGAGTCCTGCAATACAATGAAGCAGAAGATATTTCTGAAATTGAGAAGCCTGAGCCTGGAAAACTGGCTGTCAGAGGCTAGAAGGGTCAGAACCTTTAGAGGGCCAAGCACGGTGTCTGGCACCTGTTAGGCTATATGTGTTAGATGACTGAATTGCGGGAGGCTGGGGTGGAGGAAGGCACGGTCAGGCCTGGGGCTCAGTGGGAAAGAGGCATTGGAGTCAGCAATAGGCTGTCTTTCTGGGTATACACAGGTTCAGACAGCTGTAACAGTCTGTTAATACTAGTGAAGGAGCTCAGAGCAGCCAGAGAAAGGCCCTGTCAGGAAGCAGTTGTGGCTTGAAGTCCAAGCAGCCATTAGTGCCAGAGTAGCTTTCTGCTCTAGCCCTCCCTGGACACACTCACCCCTTCCCTGGTCCCTGAGCAGGCCCTCCTGCAGGAGAGCTCCTGCACATGCTGCCCTTGACGGGAGGACTGACTTCTGCCTACTACTTCTCTTTCGAGATTCTGCTTTGCCTCAGTTTCTCTATTTCAAAGGTGTTGACATGTAGAACTCTGTTCATTAGCCATATCCCAACTTATGAGGTTCTGTGGTCCTCTCTGTCACAAGTCTTTGCATGATATTCTTTGTCATTAACAATTTCCTCCAACACTTTATTATGAAAATTTGAAACATACAGAAAGTTGAAGGAATTGTATAATGCACACTGTAAACCCGTCACCTGGATTCTTCAGTTAACATGTTGCTGTATTTGCTTTACCACATATTGTTCATCTATCCATTGCTCAAATTATTTTGGGGATGCATTTTAAAGTAAAATTGTGTCGTCACAATTTTATTCACTGAGTCCCATCTTCTAAAGCACTTGGCCAGGGTCTGACCATTCATAGAAATAATCTCTGTGTGTACTGTTCAGTCTGAATTTTGATACCAAAGGGATAAATGAGGGCTCCTTGATCAGAACAGGTATGCTGTTGTTTTGGGGAAGTAGATTCCTACCCCAGTGGTAGCTGGGCAACCATAAGATTGGGAACTAAGGATTTATGTTCTCATGCAGGAGTAAAAGCTTTTGAGCTCTTTTTTTCCCCATAAAGCATTTGTCTCTTCTATAGAAAACCTTCACAAAAGCACCATTGACTTAGTTAATAATCAGCTTCTAAAAATATGCACAATTTGAGCAGCTTTAGTCAGTGAAGGCAAGTCCTTGGCAACAGTGAAGTAGAATTAAAAGGTTGTGAAGTGAGTTGCAGGCAACTCTGGGTAATCCTTACTGTGGTTCATGCTTCTTAAATCTTGCTAATTCCATTGTTCACATTGTAACTTCTTATAGTTCGGAAGGAAGTTAAAAAGAGCCAAGGTTTCTTCTTTTTTAATAGAAATATTTACCATAATTCCCAGGGAAAGTGTAAACCAAGACGGTTAGTTGTGCTGCCCTCATCCCAGGCTGTGGAACCTGAGAACCACAGGGTTATTAACTTTTTTACTTCGTTTGAATCAGATTTTGAAAGGATTATGAGTTTATTTTTTATGGTGACATTGGTTAATGAAATCCAATAAGTTTCAGCTATACACTTTAACAATATATATGTGTGTGTGTATATATACATATATATATTTATATATTTATATATATATATACACACTTTAACAATATATGTGTGTGTGTGTGTGTGTGTGTGTGTGTATATATATATATATATATATATATATATATATATATATTTCCACAGTGTGTTGACCTCCCATAGTTAGATTTCTATCACCACATATTTGACCCCTTTATCCCGTCTACCTCCCTCCTCACCCCACCCCCTACCCTCTGATAACCACTAGTCTGTTATCCATGTCCATGAGTCTCTGTTTGTCCTGTTCATTTGTTGCTTTTAGGTTTATATTCCACATATAAGTGATATCATGTGATTTATTTCTGGCTTATTTCACTTATTTCACTCATCTCGAGGTCCATCCATGTTGTCGCAGATGACAGTATTTTATCTCTTCTTATGGCTGAGTAATATTCCATTGTATATATACGTACCACAGTTTCTTTATCCAGTCATCTATCATAGGACACTTTGGTTGCTTCCATGTCCTGGCCACTGAATAACAGTGTGCAAATATCTTTTCTGATGTGGATTTTCATATCTTTGGGGATTGCTGGATCATATAGTAGATCAATTCTTAGTTTTTTGAGGAACCTCTATACTGTTTTCCATAGTGTCTGTACCATTTTGCTGTCCCACCAGCAGTGTATAAGGGTTCCTTTTTCTCCACACTCTCTCCAACACGTGATATTACTTGTCCTGTTGATAACAGCTGTTCTAACAGGTGTGAGATGGTATCTCATTGTGGTTATGATTCATTTCTCTAATAGCTAGTGATGTTGAACATCTTCTTAAATATTTGTTAGCCATTTGCATGTCCTCTCAGGAGAAGTGTCTGTTCAGGTCTTCTTCCCATTTTTTGATTGGATCATTTTTTTTTGTTGTTGTTATTGAGTTGTATAAGTTCTTTATATATTTCGGATATTAGGTTCTTATTGGATGTGTTGCTCGCAAATATATTTTCCCATTCTGATGGTTGTCTCTACCTGTTGATGATTTCTTTTGCTGAGCAGAAGCTTTTTAGTTCGATGTAGTCTCATTCATTTATTTTAGCTTTTACTTCCCTTGCTTTTGAAGTCAAATTCATAAAATCTTCTTTAAGTCCAAGGTCCTTGAGTTTAGTTCCTGTTTTCTTCCATGCATTTTATTGTTTTAGGTCTTATATTCAGGTCCTTAATCTATTTTGAGTTAATTTTGGTGAAAGACAACAGTCTAGTTTCATTCTTGTGCAGGTGGCTTTTGAAAGGATTGTTTTGTTACTGGTTTTAAGTCCTACCTGAGAATTAGGTAAAGCTGTTCAAAGGATCTGAAGCCACATTCAATTGGAAGCAAAATAGCAATGGCTCAGAAACTTTCTGCACTGGAGTTCTTCTTTCATCAGTAAAGGAAATAGAGAGGTGCTAGGCATTTCTATTCTTTTGTCTGTATGGAGCTTATGGCATGTTTGATTTTTAGGTTGAATTTAGGACTCCTCCACCGTGTTCCTTAGTGGACAGATCCACCATTAGGACCCACAAATAAGGGAGTTTTTTCTGTGCTAGGGAATTAATTATGATTAGAAGGCAGATATATTCAGGGAGTTCATTTGGGTTTAAGGATTCATATCTGTGATCCAGAGTTGACATGACGGAAAGTGATTGATCCAAACTATCCTTTTTATAAGCATGGAATTTTTAAGTTGCTAATCTACTTTTAGAAGTGTTTGGTAACATTTCCTGAGAGGTCTGTATCCCTTAGTGAATCTTCCTTGTTTTCTCACCTCCTTTAGAAAGAAAGCGGTGTTATGTCTACCTATAGCACATTTGCACAGAATGGGTGCTTAGTAAGTATCTGTTAATTTATTTATAGATTCTCTACTTTCATAAATGAGTTCAATCAAAAAAGTTTAAATATTCAGTGTAGAAAATTTATAAACAATAGGCAAGCACAAAGAAGAAACTATCATGCAACAAAAATCCCTGCTAATCTTATTAACTAGATTGGAAATAGTGATTGATAACATTTTTGATGTTCTGGTTTTGTGAGTATACACACATCTTTTTACTTATAAAAATGGAATTTTCCTCTGTCCTTTTTCAGTTTATAATCTTATACATTGTTCTCTGACCTTATATTCCACAGATGCATTGTAGAGGTTTGGTGATTTTGGAGGGAACTTTTCATTGGTCTCGCCCATCTCCAAGATCTTGCTTGGCTTCTTTGTCATTCTTGTTGCGAGTCCTTTCTTTAGCTACTTAGTGCAAGAATCACTTCTTCCTCTGAGCACCTGTAGCAATATGTGTTCTCTTTAATTATTTGTTCCCTGCCTTGTTTCAGAGGAGGATTTAAAGTGCCTTGCCTCTTTAAGAATATGTCCTATCTTCCAAGCAGACTGTTTTTTATTGTATTTATAGATTTCCATCCCTAGTTTCTTACTTATCCCTGTCCCTTACACAGAGGTGATTAATAAATGATAGGTAATGATGGTAACTTATCAGTGTAGATAGTATACTTTAGAAAAATAAGTCTGAGTTTGGAATTCTTTCTACTTCTAAGGGTAATTTTAAATTGCAGCTGGTACTTGGTTACACCTGAAGCCATAGAGGCATGAACCTATTTCTGCCTTGACATATCAGAGTGCCTTGAGTGAAGCATTTTCTTCAAGATATCCAATTAAAATGTAGAATCTATAAATGGAAAGGCCTTGGTATGTGAGTCCTGTAGAGACTGGCTTTGAAATACACTCTATTCTATCCGAACATTCTCCCTTTCCACTGCCTTTGCCCAGGGTCCAACTCATGTCGTTTTCCCCTGTTTTAATCCTTGCTGATCTCTCTGCCTCTTTCTTTCAGCTGCTATGGTTTTCATCTTAAAACATCCTGATTAGATTCCTTTCCTTCTGCCTTAACAAAGTCAAGTCTTGGTTCCTTGATGTGGCTCTGTGATCTGGCCATAGCTGGCCATTGCTAGCCTGACCCATCGATGCATTTCTAAATGTACCCATGGTGAAATGAACCACATGTCATCCCATAAGTAGTATACAATTTAATTCTCTCCTTTTGATCTTACTGAAATACCTTGTTCTTTTCTCCCCTTGCCCGACTCTTTTTCCAGGTATGGAAATCATACTCATTTTTTAAGATTGAGAATTAGTATGATTAGAAGGCAGACAAATTCAAATGCCATTCTTGTAAATGAAGTCAGAATTACTTCTCTCTTCTGAATATCTATAGCACGTTTCCATACATTTATTTTTTAAAAATATTTTATTAAGAGTTGTATTCATAATAAAGAGGCCGTATTGTTCTTCCCACTACTACTTTGTAAGTTTATTGAGATCAGGAACTAGGTCTTTTTTATATCTCTATCCCCCATAGAACTAACATAGTCTTTGGCACTTTGTTGTATTTATCTGGCATTTAAAAGATTTTTATTAATTATGATTTATTAGGGTAATGCCAGTTGTAATTTGTGACTTATATGATGGTGATAAAATGGCTAACATTTATTGAGCACTTACTGTGCTCTAGATGTTGGTTCTTAGTGCTTTATATGTTTTAGCTAGTTTAATACTTATATAGCCCTATGATTATTATAATAGCTTTGTAATTATTATCATCCCAATTTTATAAATTGAGTAACTTAGTCACAGGCCCCTAGATGGTAAGCAGAAGAGTAGGGATTTGAATTTAAATGGTTGCCTCTAGAGCCAGCCCTCCTAGTCAATACATATACTGTCACAAATGAGGACCCCCCTTTTTAACCACTGAATTAGTAATTTGTTTAATGATTATTCATAGGATTTGTGTTACTAGTTATTTGATACCCCCCACAGGGTTTCGCATGCATATGATATTTGATGTCTGGAACAAACCAAAGGGTACTTACTCTTCTAGGAGTATTTGCCACCTGTGAGATTTACTTTTCTCCTGAAGTTTAACAATTGAAAGAATAGTTAGAAACACTGTCACTAAATGGGCTGGTATTCTTGTTCTTAGGATGGGGGTTCCTTGGATCAAGTGCTGAAGAAAGCTGGAAGAATTCCTGAACAAATTTTAGGAAAAGTTAGCATTGCTGTGAGTATACTGTGAAGTTTTTCTTCCAAGTCCTCTCATTGATAAGTTAATGAGTTGGTAGGAAATGGACAAGGGAAGAAGCTAGGAAGTCTACAAAGGGAAAGTTTGTAATAAAATGGGGTTTTCTCACTAGAGTTTTCTCTATCTAGATTATTTATGATATTCTCTCTCTCTTCCTTTTCCCCATTAAAACTAGAAAAGTGACTTCCTATGTTTAAAATTTTCTTATATGAAAAATACCACAGAGTATCCAAAAAATTCTTATTTGTGGCATCAGAAAGCCTCTTTTTAGATTGCAGCTGTAGAAGGAAACGAAGTCAAGCAAAGTGTTTTTTCATGTTTAATCTTGCAATAATCAATTTTACTTAAAAATAATACTCTATGTGCCATGTAAAAAGATGGTTTCTTGATAAGGCAAGTTAAAAAAATCAAATGAAAGAATAAAAAATAGGAGAAGAATGCAAATTTGTGATGTTAGATCACATATTTTCTAGATCATTTTAAAACAGAGACATTGAGTATTTTTGAAACACCACTATTTGTTTCCTATCTTTTTACGTTCTCTTTTCTCTAGGTGATAAAAGGTCTGACGTATCTGAGGGAGAAGCACAAGATTATGCATAGAGGTAAGAAATTACTTGCTAGTTATTGCTTTTTAAATTTTAGCTGAAATCTAAATGCATTCTCTTTTGTGTTTTAGTGTAAAAGCCATTTAATAGTATTTTAAATTTTTATTACAAGTCTTTGACTATTTAGCTTGATGTCTGGAGCAGCCTCTTTTTGGTCTGTGGTACACCTGTTATCTGAAGCTGTGACAGGCATAATCCACAGCAAGCCCAGCCCAGAGGCTCAGCTAGAATTTAGTTACCCAGCCTCCAGTGTCACTGTCTGCCCTCTGGACTAGACTGTGCATAGGCCCAAAGCCATGACTAAATGATTAGATATGAGTTTGACTGTAAAAAAAACTTTGGTTTCTTTTAATAAAGGTACATGTGCACTTACCATATGATCATATCACTCTACATATTTATCCAAGATAAATGAAAATATATGTATGTCCACAGAAACTCTTGTACAGATGTTTAAAGCAACTGTATTAATTGTAGAAACAACCAAAAAGTTCTTTGACAGGCATGGAGATAAACAAATAAAGTATCTCCATATGATAGAGAATACTATTCATCAATAAAAATGAACAGGCTACTGATAGACATAATTTTGATTAATCTCAAAAACATTTATGCTGGATGAAACAAACCCAGCACAAAATAGTACATACTATTACCAGTTATATAAAATAACAGAGAAAACAATGGCTCTATTGTGATATAAAGTAGAACAGTGGTTTCCTGAGGGTTTAGGGGAGATCTAAGTTCAAAGTGACATGAGGGAACTTTTTTGGGTGATGGAAATGTTATATCTTGTTTGTGATGGTATATATGTGGGTATATGCATTTATAAAAAGTCAAACTTTCCACTAAAGTGGCTGCATTTTACAGTATATATATTATTTTTCAAGTGTATTTTTAAAGAAGGACGAAGAAGCTAGAGGAAAGAATAATTGAAAATGCTGTCAACACTCCCTTCAGCTGCGTTGTGCTAACAGCAACAGGTATAAAGAGGGAAAGCCAAGGAGGAGTAGAGTGGAGTAGACTGGTGAAATTGACTGGTCAGCTTATGAGTGACCATATATTAGGTGATAACATTCTGAATTTTAAAATAGGCATTTTTTTTTATTGTGGTAAAATATACATAACATAAAATTTACCATTTTAACCAGTTTTAAATGTATATAGTTCAATGGTATTAAATGCATTTATATTTTTGTGCAACCACCACCACCATTAGTATTGTTAGGGTGCCAATTTTGCTTTAATTGATCTATAGATTCAAGACCATTTCCTTGAAAATATCAGCAGTCTTTTTTGTGGAATTGACAAACTGTGTCTAAAATTTATATGAAAATTCAAAGGATGTAGAAGAGTCAAAACAACTTTGAAAAAGAAAAACAAAGTTGGGGGACATACACTACCTAATTTCAATATTTGTTCTAAAGCTACCGTAGTTAGTAGAGTATAGTATAAATGTAAAGCTAAATATAATAGATCAAATAGAACACACTGAAGAGTTCAGAAATAGATACATATGTATATAATCAGTTGAATTTTGACAAAGATTACATAGTAGTTCAGTAAGGGAAGAATAAATAGTCTTTTCAATATATGATACTGGAACAATTAGATATTCTGTGCACAAAAATGAACCTTTACTTCACACCATATAGAAAAATCAGCTCTCGGTAGATCATAGGTCTAACTGTAAGAGATAAAACTGTAAAACTTCTAAAAGAAGGCACATGGAACTATCTTAGTGACTTGTGTTTTACCAGTTTTTAAATGGGACACAAAGGCACAAATTAAAATAAAAATTGAACTTCATCTAAGTTAAAAACATATGCTTTTCAAAAGAGACTGTGACAAAAATGAAAAGGCAGGCTATAGACTTAAGAAAATATTGGCAAAACAAACATCTGTCAAACGACTTTATGTAGAATATATAAAGACCTCTTTAACTTAATAATAAAAGATAACCCAATAAAAAATAGATAAAAGATTTGAACAGACACTTAACCAAAGAAGATATATGAATGGCAAAAAAGCACATGAAAGGATATTCAACATCATTAGTTATTAGGGAAATGTAAATTAAAACTGCAATGAGGTTGTGGTTTTAATGAAATTACAAAATACCCACTGTCAAAAGAGGCTGACCACATGTTATTGAGTATGTGGAGCAACTGGAACTCTCAGATACTTCTGGCAGGAATGTTAAATGGTACAATCATGCTGGAAAACAGCGTATCAGTTTCATAAATGTTAAGCCTGTACCTTCCTACTATACATTCAGCCATCTCACTCCCAGGATTTACCATAAAGAAATAAAAGCATATGTCTAGTCAGGGACTTGTACGTGAATATTCATACTAGTTTTATTTGTAATAGCCAAAAAGTAGAAACAGCCCAAATGTCCATCAGCAGTTAAATGGATAAATGAATTGTATTATATCCATAAATAGGATACTACTTAGCAGTAAAAAGAATAAACCATAGATAAAATATGGATGAATCTTGAAAGAATTATGCTGCATGAAAAGAGTCAGACAAAAAGCACATACTCTGTGATTCCATTTGTTTAATTCTAGAAGTTGCAAACTGTAGTGACAAAATTTAGATCAATGGTTGCCTGGGGAATGAAGGAAGGGAGGAAGGGAAGAATTACAAAGGAACACGAAGAAACTTTTGAGGTGATGTATTTATAATGTTGATTGAAATGATGTTGTATATATTCATTAAATGATGGAATTACATATATGGATTTATTGTTCAAAAATTACGTACCAACCAAGCTATAAAAAAAACCAAAAGCAAAAAAAAAAAAAAAAAAAAAGTCAAGTTGCTGAAAACCAGTGATAGAAATTCTTAAAAGCAGCCAAGGAAAGGGACAACAACTTTGGAAAAGAGTTTGGTAGTTTCCTTTAAAATTAAATCATGCAACCCATCAACTTCACTTTTCAGTACTGACCTAAGAGAAATGAAAACATTTGTCTACACAGAGATTTGTGCACAATTATTCATATCATCTTTATTCCCAATAGCCCCAAACTAGAAACAACCAAAATGTTTATCACCAACAGATTTTGAGATATTCAAAGAACAGAAAACAGCACAACAATAAAAGTGAACAAACTGTTGATAAACACAGCTTGGATGAATCTCAGAAACATTATGCTAAGTGAGAGGCCTGACACAGAAGAGTACATATTGTATGATTCCATTTATATGAAATTCTAGGACAGAATTAACCTCCAGTAACATAAAGTAAATCAGTGATTGCCTGAAGGGTCTGGGGATAAGGGTGGTAGAGTAGGGATTAACTTCACAGGGGCATGAGGGAATTTTCTGTAGTAATCAAAATAGTAAATCTTGATTTTGGTGGTAGGTTCACAGATATATACATTTTTTTTTCACAATTCTTTAAATTTACACTGAAAATGCAAACTGTAGGAATCTGCTTTCTAACTGCACTGGCTACCATTTTGCCTCTTTCCACTGGCAGATTAAAAAGTATAAATAGGAGGTATGGTATGGCTTGTGAGGAAAGCAGTTTTCCAGCAGTTTTATGGCCCTTAATTTATGTTTTTTTTTTTAAGACCTCTGAATTCCATGTTAGAATATTTTAGTGTGTTAATTTCTAGGAAATAGGAGTAGCTGAAAGGAGAAGAAGAATGAACATTTCTTGAGCGTAGGGCTGTGTTCTAGGGCTGCAGTTGACATATGTCAACTCACTGAGAGGTGCCCATGAGGTCAATGTTTTTAGAAGGATCTGGTGGAGTAAAGCCATTATATCATCTATAAAATGGAATTTTCATGCCTACTCCTAGGTTGCTGTGAGGATTAATGATATTATAAAAGGAAACAACTAGCAAAGAGTTTTGCATGTAGAAGGGCCTAACAAATGGTAATTGCCTTCCTTGTTCCTGTATGTAATTTGTGAGGAAATTGAGACCCAAGTGAGATTAAATTCCTTTTATGAGCTGTACCTTTGTGTGCTCCTCACCTTTGTTCCTACTACTGTCTTTCCTGGGAATACCTTTCTGATTCTCCCCACCCCAACCCCCTTATACCTTTGCTAGACTGAGTCTGCTCATCTTTTAAATACAGCACTGAGGCTGGATAATCAGCCAGTTCAAGTTCAAATATTGACTTGCTTATGTAAAAGGATGTTTAAACTCTTTGAGTTTTCTATTCATCTGTAAAATGAGGATAATTCATGCCAAAGAGCAATAGTTGCATGTTGCATACTTCATATATGTTCCTCATAAATCATTAATAAATGTTAGCTAATAGTCATAATGTTATTTAGCTCAGTCATCTCTTCTTTTGAGAAGCTTTTCCATGAACCAGTTCATTCCCAGAATGGATTAAGTGCTCTGCCTCTGTATTCTTTTGGTACAATTTCCATTCCTTTTTTATTGTAATCAATAATGATGATTATTTATTGAGGGTTTATTATGTACCAAGTGCTGTATTATGAGCGTTATGCTTATTCGTTGTTCACAACAGCCTTGTGAAATAGGTGTATTTTTCCTAGTTTACACATGTTGGAAACCTGTGTAAAAAAAGCTCACAGAGTTTATATGTCTCTCTCACTAGTCTTTGAGTTTCTTCAAATCAGGAAACACATCTAATTCATCTTTTTTGTTGTTGTGGGTTATTTATTTATTTTTAAATATATTTTATTTTTTTAGGCAAGGAAACTTTTGGTTGACCTCACAGATTGCAAGGACCTTGTCAGTTTACAATCCCTTATTTATTTATTTATTTTTACACCTATAGCACCTGGTCTTCCTAGGTGGTCTCCGATCCAGGTACTAACCAGGCCGGACCTTGCTTAGCTTCTGAGATCAGACAGGATTGGGCTTGTTCAGGGTGGTGTAGCTGTATAATTCATCTTTGTATTTCCAGTCCCTAACATAATTTAAGAAAATGGCTCCTCCTTAAAGAATTGTTAAATGGGTGGATATGTGATTAACTTTTGTTGGAACACACGGCAATCAACAGTGAAACTGGGCCAAAAACCAATGTCTCTTATTCTTAACACAGTCATTAATCCAGTCCTGTGTGTTTTTCTACCATGTGCCTTCTCTGTGGTTTTGACAGAAAGCTGTAACTTCATTTCCATTTCAGGGTTTTAACTCATTTCTGGAATAACCTTTCAGAAGGGTGCTGCCCCCACTTTCCTAGGAATTTCTTTTCTGGCTCCACCAGTTAGTTATTAGTCTTTGGCATAAGGAACTGCTTTGTGAGCCAGATAGGTCTCTGGACAGATGTCTTTGGTGGAGTGTTCACTACTTGCCCATCCAAGAAAGGGGAGTCACTAGAAGGACTTCTGTCCCAGTGAGCAGTGTGTGTATGGGCAGACCTGTGCTGGCTGCTTAGCTTTTCAGACTCCTGTTTGTGGATCTTCTCCAGAAGTTCTGAAAGGATATGCTGTAAGCCCTGGCCCATGGGTGGGTACTCTTGCATAGCTTGATTCCTGAGCAAGAAGCACAAGGAGTAGATGATTCCTGGAAACCTGAGTTGGGGTGTCTTTAGGCTTCCTTGCTGCCAGTAAGTTCTTCTTTTGGTCTAAATACATTCTTTACTGATGAAATTTAAACTTCATTCTCATTCTATCCTTGAGGAAAAATGAGGAAGTATAAAGAAGCTTTTTCTCTGCTTCAGATTTTTACTTATTCCTACTCAATGTTGATTTGTTGGTGGTGATAGCTTAGTGATTATTTCAATTAGCTTTTGCTATGTAATAAACCACCCCAAACTTAGTATTTTAAAACAATAACAGTGTGTTACTTTCTATAGTTCTGTGGGTTCGCAGGACCTATCCCCCATGTTTTCATTTGTCCTCTGAGAGGCGAAAGCCCTTGTTTCTTCCCGTTATAGTCTTAGGGTTTCAGTAGCAGGAGGGGATAACCCCAGTACTCATGTATCACATAGACCTCAGGTTTGTTACTGTCTTGTTGGCTAAAGCAAGTTGTGTGGTCAAGCCAGTATTCAAAGAATAGAGGGGTAGACTCTTATCTCGTTGTGGGAAGCTACAAAATATGATGGCCAGTTTTTTTCATTCTATCACAGTGATAAAAGTTCAGGGTTTGAATCCTGACTATGCTACTTAATATGTAACCCTGAGCAAGTTATTGAACTTTTCCAAACCTCAGGAAAATGGAGAAAGTAGAGCCTACCTTAAGGTTGTGAGGATTATTTGAGATAATGCCAATAATAAAAAATAACAATAATACAGAATGCCTAAAAAGAATTGTGCTTGACACATAATAGACACTAATAAACATTAGCTGCTGCTTAGCAGATGAGTTGATATTGGTTTTTATGGTTACCAGCAACAGAGACTAGCCTAACTTTGTTTAAGCCACTCAAAACTTACTCATTAGAAGGATCCTTTGAAAAGCGGATCCCATATACTTTGGTAGGTTAGGAACCTCGGCCGCTCTGGTTGGGGAGCTTGGTCACTCAAGCAGAAAAGCAGGTGCCATGAGGCCACACCTACCACAGAGGGCTGCTGCTGAGCCAGTTGGCCCTTCTTAGCCTTATGTGTGTATGGGGGGAGGGGTCCTCTGAGCTCGGTCACCTCCCTGAGTGTTCAGGGGTCAGTGCTTTTGAAGCCTATCCTCCCACAACAATCACATAGGTACATATCCCCTCCTGCTGAGTGTTGGAGGCAGGTTGACACCCTGTTACCTAATCTAGCATGGAGAGGTGACATTTAAAATTTTTAATTATTAGGTTGAAAGTGATTTCTAGGTGTGCCCCACTCTAAGTAAAACTAATGTACAAAAGTAATTTATAACACAAGTTGCTCTGGGAGCAATTCTTTGCTTTTTAAAAATATTCACTCTAGGATCTTTCAGATATGACTTCTCATAGAATCTTCAAAAAGGCAAGCAAATTACATTAATTTGATTCAGACACTTCTTTTTAGGAATATGTTAGTGATACAAAACTAGGCATACCTGCACTTACAAATTACTTTTAAAGTGAGAGGAAGCACAATAATGATATTTGTGGGGAGACCAGCTGTTTTCAGGTGCTATTTAGGTACTGTTTTTTCAGCTAGGTAGTAGCATCTTAAAAGTTTTTCAGTTATCTTTCTTTGTCTTGGTCCTAGTGAGGTACACCACCTTGGATGTGCACATGCTAGCTTCCTTACATTTCGAATGTGTCCAAGCTGGATGGAAACATAGAAATAAGCAGTTTCTCACTCTTGATTTCTAAAGTGATTTGTCTTTGCCATCATAGAGCAGGACTTCTTGGGCAGAACAAGCACAGCTGATAGTCCCATTGTCTGAAGCTCTAGCCAGCTATTCTGAATTTTATTCGTGGTGAACTGGTCCACTGTGATCTGCCCTGGCGTTGTGCAGACATTGTATTTTATTTCCCCTGCATGTTCAAAGGGTGAAGCAGTCTGTGTGTCTCAGCTTGGGTGTATGTGGTTTGTGTGCTGTAGATTAGGGCGTAGGTATTGTCTATGACCCCTCTGGGAGTTTAAATATTCTGTGAAATCTCTGGGTGACATCCTGGGTAGTCATGGGCAGGTACATGCACATGTTCTTCCATGTTTGTTTTTTTGCCCCTCTCACAGTCACTTTCCCCATTCAAGAAAAGTGCTTTGTGTTTGTAAAATATTCATGGAATATTTACCAAGTGCATGGTACTGGATAAATTACTACAGAGGGCATACAGATGGCTCATAAATGAATTGTGTCCTCTAATTGTTTATAGTCTAACAGGGGAAAAGAGGCACATCTGTAAGTGACTCTAATACCTGGTGGAACACAGCCAGTGTCATTATTTTATGTATGAATCACTACCCTGTCAACTTTCAAATAGAATCTGATGTGATATAACTAGAAACTCAATTCAGGACTACTTAATCAAAAGAGGGAATGTATTGGTTTGGGTTACCATATGGTCGGAAAACAGGGATGAGTCGGGTGAAAATGCTAGTCTCAAGATTCTGGTTATCTCTTGGCTTTACTCTTCCTTATGTGGGATTCCTTTTAGTCTGATTTCTTCACTGGAGGCAGTATGCACCTCGCTAACCTTAGATACATCTAGTCCTTCAGGCTCCCTCTCTCAGAAAAAGAGCTCTGCCCACTCTTTCCAGCATCCAGATTAGTGCTTGAACTCTACTTATTGGCTCAGCTTGGACTGCCCTCCCACTCCTGGACCAATCATTGTGTCCCGGGGGCTAGAGCAGTCTGGCTGACCATTCTGGGTTATAAGCCCACCTTAGTAGTGGAATAACTGGGGTGTCTTGGTTGACACCCTAGCAGAAATGCTTGCTCTTGGGGAAGGAGCATATACCAAATGAAAAAGTGTTTCTGTTACTGGAAGATGGGGAGGAGGAATGGATACTTAAAGCAAGCAAATTAGAAAAAAAAGTTTTCTCACTGAAAATACTATTAAGCATTGAGTCAGAAAGACAAAAAACTGTTAACACAGATTAAAACAATAATTAAGCTTCTAAGGCAGGGGTGGGCAAACTGGTAGCCTGCAGGCCAAATCTAGTCTGCTGTCTATTTTTGTTTGGCCTGCAAGCTAAGAATTGTTTTTCAGAGTTTTGTGACATGTGATAATTCTGTGAAATTCACATTTCGGTGTCTGTAAATGAAGTTTTATTGGAACACAGGCATTCTTGTTTAAGTGTTGTATATAACCACTTTTATGCCATAATGACAAAGCTTGTGAAAGAGACTGTGTGGCCCTCAAAGCCTAAAATGTTTGTTCTCTGGTCCTTTATAGAAAAAGCTTCCCGATCACTGAGTTAAGGGGAAGAAGAATCCTTTGATTGAGGATTCTTAGAAGTTAATCACAAAACTCAGCTTTAAATTTATCAGCTTTAAAGTTCTTGATGAAAACATGGTAGATGACATCGGTAGGAGAGAGGATTTTCTCCTGACTATGGAGCTCGGAAAGAAATTAGCTGTAAAGGTTTCTGTGTAGTCTTTCCACTTACAGTCGCAGGAGGTCATAGGTCCACTTCATTCAAAGCTCCCCCCCAGGTAGTTAGGTTCTGATTTAAACTGTTTGTGTGGAGGATGGTGGGGGCTAGAATGCAACTCTGTTTCATTTAAAGCAGTGATTTGCATTGTTAGTCCATCATTCATAGTCCACACTAATTACCCATTTAGCCCACTCTTATTTTGATAAAAACCCTGAAGAAGCATGGCATGATTTGGATCAATAATGGAGTTCATACAACTTAGCCTGTAAATTATTTCTGCCTTGGAGTTGCTGGCTGATGATCAATAAATGGCTAAGAACAGTGTTAAATTATGCCTCAGCTTGTTTTTCTTTCCCGTCTATCAGATGAAGCATTATGTAACCTGCCTGATCTTTATGCCTACTATTAAATAGTAGCCTGGGCCTGCAGTGAACTGAGAAAGCCAGCCTCGATTTTTGAGCCAGACTATAATTGAAGCAAGCTGGATGAGTCTCTTCAGAGCTAGAGTAGTTTATACCTGGGGGCCATCCTGCTTGGAGTAAACTCTAAAAGAGTTCCTTACTGCCCAGGATTAAAAGAGTTATAAAAATAGGGAGCTCTCGGGTCAGAATAAGATTTAAGGCTTCTTTGGAGACGATGAGTGTTTTTGGATCCTAGTCATGGTGGCAGGTGGGATACTTCACGGGTATCTCAGCAGCAGCCTCCAGAGAAACTGGGTTCTCAGCCACAGTAAGGATTTCAGCCTTTGAAGTCTTCCTCTCACTTCAGACTTGCTGTTGGCACTAATAGGCAAGATCTACAGTGGCCCAGGTTTGTTTTTGTTTTATAAGCTGTTGGTAGCTAATTCACATGTAATGAGTTTCTGAGCAGTTTCTTCGGCAACCCTTGTAAGGCACTACCTTACCTGCCACGTGTTTTCTGGTGTGTTGCCAGGCTTCCCTGAGCAGAAAGTCTGCGTGCCCCCTGAGACTGCTTCCTTTGCCCACCAGTCTCATCCCCAGCCATGTGGTGACAGCCTCAAGGGGGCAGTGAATCTACAGGAAGATTCCTTTGAACTCTGTCTAGACTGCCCCACCTTACAGATGGAGAGAAACGGAGTGACTAATTAGTAGATAGAATCCAGTATGCTGGTCTCTTGGTTAGAAATGAGAGTCAGTCACGTTCTCTCTAGAATTACCTCAGCTGCTAGACGCACAGCGATGGATTATGGCTCCAGATGAGTTTGTCTCTAGCTCAAGTGAGGCAGATGGGAAGTTGGAGGAGGGAGAGTGCTTCAGGTCCTTTTAGGGAAGCATCATGGAGGAGGTGGTCATTCTCCACCCGACTCAGTTGTTTGGAGTGAGAAAGGAGCACTTCTTCCAAAGAAGCGTGTGGTAGGGAGAGGATTTTCTCGGTAGACTACACAAGGAAAGTCTGTTACTTTTGGCTTATATTCCTTCTTAATCAGCAAACACTGTTTTAGTGCTTCCTTTGGGGACTTGTCCCAAGCTAAGCTAGGAATAACTAGTGAGTGGTCTCTTAACCTCCTTTCCAGACCTCTCTGGTGAATCGTGCTGAGTTGTGACACAGGCACAGATAGTAATGCCTTACTTTGGTGGAGTTTGGGTCACCATAAATACCGTGATGTTACTAGAAACTCTCTCCCACTCTCCATTTTAAAATGAACAGACCTCCAGCTTTTCTCTACCTTTTCTTTTCCATTGTCTTTTTTTCCCTCTTCTCCAGCTGAGCAAAATAAGCCTTTAGCAGGTCAAAACTGGTTTTTAGCTAATTTTCCTTTCTTGAATAGCAGGAATATCCAAGTTAGTATTATTTTCCTGCCTCCTGGTGGTTAATTGGCTTTGTGATAGATTACTTGCTCATCTTCTGAATTAGCCTAGATAGTCTGGAGGGAGAAAGACACTACTTTAAGGAACATTCTTTTAATAGAAAGGTTATTTTATGATCTTTGGCAAGGGAGTTCACTTGAGCTGTAATTTCCATAGCTATAAACTGGGGCTGCTCTTCTAAATATTATTATGGGTCATTAGAAATGAGAGATCAGGGGATTTAGGGATCTATTTCCTTTACTCCTCTCTTCCCTTTTTTTTCCTCTTTCTCTCTGTCTCTCTTTTTAGTGTAACCCCTATATGTTTTGCTCTGGCTTTTGTTACATTCTATTTCAAAAATTTAGACCATTTATTGGAATGGTGTGTGCTACTGAAAACCAAACCCTGACTCTTGCAATTATCTCAACTTTAATTGTCAGCATTTGGGTGCCTTCTGGGTCGGGGATGACCAGTGCATTTGCAGAGAGGAGCGCGCAGAGGTAGAGAATGAAAGCATTTCAAAACTAATGAATCTTGAGAGGGAAGAAAAATTTTTTAATGCAGTTTCTGGACTTGGTTGCAAAAATATTGAGAGTGGAGAGATAAAAATAGCTCCTTGTTAAGACCTGGCACACTGCTTCGAAGGCTCCCTGTTGAACTTAGTTGTTAATCAGAAGGAGGTGGGAAACAAATTCTAGTTCCTGCTGTTCCTTCCAAGTTAGACTTGTCAAGGAGGATAATGAGCTGGAGCTCAGAGGAAGTGCTCACTCACTAAAGCACAGCAGAGAATTATTTTCTCTCACAGCCAGATGTCAAGGATTTCAACCTACCCCAAGTCAGATTCTTTTCCCAGATAAAGCTTGTTATGTCTATAACATGAGTGACCCCCTTTCCTAGACACAACTTTTTAATAATTGAGAAATAATCAACATGTAACATTGAATTAGTTTTAGGTATACAACATAGTAATTTGATATATGTACGTATTATGAAAAGATTATCACCATAATTTTAGTTAATGTCTGTTACCATACAGTTTTTTTCTTGTGATGAGAATTTTTAAGATCTACTCTCTTAGCTCCTTTTAAATATGCATTACAGTATTGATAACTACAGTGGCTGTGCTATACATTACATCCCCAGGACTTATCTTACAACTGGAACTTTGTGCAATGGTTGACCACCTTCTTCCACAGCTTAATGGCTTTTCTAAAACTTTGGAGTGCATCTCACTGTTTATCATTTGCTCTGTTGTGTAGACCCAGATTATCTAAGTTCTAGATAATCAAGAGTCTGAGTTCTACTCTAGTATCTGTCTACTCTAGTATCTGCTATTAGCTCATTTGACAGATAACTCTGGGCTTCAGTGTGTCTCATTCATGCACAGGGGTTTATAGTGCTTACTTCACACCATTGTTATGAGGATTAAAGAAGACAATATATTTAAAAGGCTTGGCATAGTAGGTGCTCAATGACCCAGAGTTGTTGTAGTGTCTTCCTGGGTTGGCTGGGCTCACTTGCTCCCCATCTTCCCACTCCAGTCTTTTAGCTACGTTCATTCACCTTAGCTGGGGGAAGGCAGCCAGGGGAGAAGGCTGGAGCCTCTTTTTAATACTCTTGGGGAAGGTTGGGTGGGAAAAAGAGGTTACAGATCATGGCTAATTGAAGGGTTTGGGATTTTTTTCTAAATTTTAATGATCTTTGCTACTTAATTAGCTCCTTGGGGTCATGGATAACTGGAGGTGGCTCTGTAGGGACTGTTATTTGACTTATCAGGGTCAGCTACCTTTCCCTTCTTTCCCTTTAATCTTTAGAGAGGGTTATTAAGGCTCCACCAGGGTTGCTAAGAAGAGGTTGTTTGAAGCCTAGTGTCACCATTTAAAAATCTCATTTCCCTTTTTTTCTTTAACCTTAACTCTCACTTATCCAAGATCATCTTACTTTTGTATTCAGCCTTTGTCATAGATGAGTGTCACAGAGTCTTGTGTCCAGGTGTCACTAGTTTGCTTCCCTGGGGCCCTCATTTATTCTATCCATTTCTTTTCTGTTTCTCTTGTGCTCCCCGTTGCCTCCCCTGATCCTCTGCCCCTCTATTCTTCCATGTTCCACCTTCTTCCATCTTGCCTTTCCCCCACCCTCCAGTGGGGAATGCGACTTCTTGTAGTATTAGCGTAAACAAAACACAATGAGGTTACTTGAACATAATACCCTATGGGGTCTGATACCTTGCTTCATCTGCCTGATGGGGCCTTGCCAGCTAGTTAGGCTGGCACTGATCCCAGCTGGTTGGAAGAATTTAAGCTATCTGAGTCTGCATTGCCCTGACCATATCTCTCTCTTTGCCTTTACTGTCAGACACATGTGCACATGTTCTTGTTACTTGTTGGATTCTCTCTTCCCTTGAGGATAGGGACAAGGGACTGTATCTTTTCTACTCATCTGATTGCAAGCATTCTATAAGTGTTTATAGAATAAACAAATGACCTGCTGAATTATTTAATCCAAACCCCTTATTATATATAGAGAGAAACTAAGTTAAGACCATGTCTTTTTTGGGGGAAAATTGGGGAGCTTTAAATGGTGGTTATTTCTGGGGCAGAAAATACTAGAGAAGAACATGTTTTCTTCCACTTAGTTTTTCATAAAACTTCCTTTTTCATTTTTGGAGAGGGGAATTTACCCATCCTCATTGTTACAGAGGCTGAGCAGGATAGGAGTATCAAACCTTAGCCTGGGAGCTTAGCCAGTGGTGGATGCTTCCTCCAGAGTGCAGCCTGGCCCACCAGGTGCTGGGGTTCCTCCCAGCCTCACCCTCTTGATATTAAAGGGTTAAAAAGAGAGCACGAGGCCTAGAGGAGACCTCAGGAAGTAGGGAGGCACTGAGCCTGTGATTTAAACATTTGAAGTTACTGCTAGGAAAGATATGGGAGGAAGCCAACTAAGCCTTTGGGCTTCAGGAGCAGGACAGTATTCCAAGTTGGGAAGGGGACTCATAACTGGGCACCTAGAAGTATAGGTGAGAGGGTGGGTGGAAAAGGAGGATGTTTAAGATGCAGAGACCAGCACAAGACCAGCACAGTAAGACAGGGGAGGCAAGCGTGAATCTGGAGGGGGTGGACACAGACACACGTTGAAGAGGTAGGGAGGGATAATGGAGGGCTTGGAAAGGCAGGTCTAGGGGCTTGGACTGTACTCTCAGGTAGATGGGAGCTAGTGCAGGCTCTGTGCAGGGGCTGTCCCACTGGAGGAAGAAGATAGTGGGAGCAGGAACATAGGAGGGAAGGGTCGCAATTTTAGAAAGTAAATTTGGGTGTTGACAGTTGGAACATTCTCTCTGGCATTGTCTGACATATACCTCCTTTCTGCCCCCAGAGAAGAGCCTGACTTGGCTGGGGCTGCCAGGGAGGATCTTGTCTTAGCCTGGCCGCTCTAGCTACATGCTCTGGAGTTGAGGGATTTAGTGTGCCCAGGTCTCTAAGCAACTTCTTGTCAGGCTTCTTGGGTCACCAGGAGGGGCCATGTGCAGTGTGTCTGGCTCCCAGGACAGATGTGGTTCAAGCAGAGAAACTCCCCTCCGGGTTTCCTTCTGCTACTCTCTGACTCCACCCCATTGTGGATCTTTGCAGCTTTGCAGGCAGTGCTATTCCCTAGGGTGGGTGGGGGAAGCCAGAGCTGACAGCCAAGGATGGAGGAAAGTGTGTTACATAAGTTTGAAAAAAAGGTTTGCTTGCCATGTGAATAGAAAACAGATATAAGGACAGCTACAGAAGCAGTGCAGCCACTCCTGAGCTGCAGCTGCGGCCTGGAGAGACGTATCTGAGCCCACAAACGAAGAGTCCTAGGGCTTTGGGGGAAAGGGCTGATGGTGTCTTTACTTGAAGGACAACCTATGAAAGAATCATTCTTTGTGTTCCTATAACATAGTATGCTTTTTAAATGCCCACACTTCATTAGATTGATCTTGATCTCAATCTGGTGAGGTTATGAGAGCTATAGTTGTTATCACTGCTTTACTGAGAGGCAAACCACAGACTAGAAAAGTGAAGTGACTTGCTCAAGGCCACATGTAGAGCTGGTGGCAGGGGCAGGATTTGAATACAGGGTCTGTCCTTTTTGCCACTGCTGCTGTTTTGCTTTAAAATAAGACCGTTAGGGCATTCCTAAACAGGCCACGGGGATATTTGGAAGGTGAAGGAGCTGAGGGCTTCTTGGTTCTGGCACAGGGATGGAGGGTTATGGCATTTGGTGAGAGTGAGAAAGTGGCTCATGTTAGCATGCCTTCTGTGTGCTCTCCCCATCTAGCCTCAGCAGGCTCTGTCATACTCCTGTCTCTTCCAGTTCTGTACTGTTACTTCGCATCACTTTTGACAATGAGCATTGATCACATGCTGGTCCTGTGCTTGAGAATGGCCACAGTACTCGGAGAGGAGGACCTCCTGGGTTGAAAGTGTTTGTCTGGGCCTGTTATAATATTAGACTTGGAAAAGAAATAAAAGAAAAGTTAGTCCCTGAGCTCCTGAAGTTTATAATCTCCCCACGTGCTTTAAGAAGTTCTCTAGGAGACCATACAACTTACTCCCTCACTTCATCCAGGTTGTTGCTGGGGTATTCTATATAGAGACCTTCCCTTATTACCGTGTCACAGCTACACTCCCTTATTGTCTGTGCTCTTGCATAGTTTTGTTATTTTTATTTTCTTCATAGCACCTGACATTACATGTTGGATTGTCACTTTGATTTTTTCTGTCTCCTTACACTAAAATGTAAGCTTTATTTTTTACTGGGAACTTGATCAGTTTGCTTACTGTTGTCTCCCTGGTAAGGTGCCTGGTTCCTGGCTCATAGTAGGTGATCAGTGAACACTAGGTGATGAGCAAAACAGTTGAGCAATGTGACAGTAACAGCAGGGTACATGGGAAGAGGACAGCTTTAAGCATCTGAAGGTCTGAGTTCTGGTTCCAACTTTACCCACCTTTTGTTATCTGATCTTGGACAAGTCCCTGGACCTCTTTGGGCCTTAGACATTTTGTCTCTACCATGAAGGGAGAAACCAGATACCCTTTAAGGCCACTTCTGATGCCTTTATTCTGAAAGTCTGTAGGTAGGAGACACAGGGTTGCTGAGGTATTTGGAAAGGTCTCGTATCCTGTGTTCTCTTATTCTGTGACATTATGAGGGCTGAGTCTTAGAAAGACCACACCTGTAGTGTGTCAGGTCTTGTCCTGGCTCTGGGGTTACAGTGGTGAAGCAGACAGCCAGCATCCCTCTCTTGTGGAGCTGATGATGGGTGGAGAGGGGCTAGAGCTAGCTAGGGGCTGTGGTTACACTACCTGGCCTGGAAATGAGAGGCTAGGTGAAGGTTGAACAGGGAAGGACTTACCGGGATATAAGAGGGTGATTTTTTTTTTCAATTTACTTGTGGAAAGATAGTTAAATAGACCTGTTAGACTCTTATTTATTTAAGAATAAATAAATGCATTCACATGATAGTATTGAAGGGAAAAATAAAATGGTAATAGTGGTTCTTGTAGGTTGGAATTATGGGGATTTGTTTTTTTTTAATTTTCTCTTGTTCTCCAGATGTCCTATATAGTGTCTTTACTACTTCCATCAAAGATTCCCTGTCATGGTTTATGATTTTGCCTCTGGTCTGTTCTTGAGTGGATCTCATGTTTGCTGATCTCTGCCCACAAAGCCCTGGCCTGGGGACTTTTACCAACCCCCTGCCTCATTTTTCCCAGCTGTAAATGAGACTTCTTGGCTCTGGTCTGTCCACTTTATAGGGGCAGCTGATTGAATCAGAGATATCAGGACTGGTACTAGGGGCACTGCTTAACCACCCTGAGGAGCAGTTTTTCAGGCCTCCCTCCTTCTCTAACAGTGAGGGGGTCTTCTTGATTAACAGATAGATGCAGGTATATAGGCTGTTAGGAAAATGACCTCAGTGAAAGAGAATCATGTCAGCTCCTAACTCCTGCCACACATTCATAGAAGTTGCATGCTTTGTGCTTAAAACTGAGATCAAGAACAGGAAGTCCAACCCCCACCCCACCCCACCCCTCTTTAGTCTTTGGTCTGTAGCCTCAGCAAGCATACAGGTCTTATGATTTGTATTTTTCTTCCTCCCTTATGGTCCAGCCATAGATATTGTGTCTTGCTAATAGGGGTGGTTGAAGCAATAGACTTTGAAATTTTGATTATTTATGGTAACTAATTCCTTCCTGTGGGTCATCTGGCCAAATCTGGATTCTCAAAGAGTGGAAATCCACTGGCTTTCTGTCCTGCTTCTACAGCAGCTTATTCCCTTTTCTGACAGTCCTTCCTTGAACCCTGAACAAGGGGGAATAAGGGCCTTGATGTCCAGTGTTTGCAAGCTGAGAGCTGGCTCTCTGGTGGGGGCAGGGGTATGTCCTGGGACTCATGGTTTGGGCTGATCTATGGAGCACCGACCCTTTCCTTTACCAGCCTACCTGTATCAATTCCCTACTCTTCTATTTTATTTTCTTACAGATGTCAAGCCTTCTAACATCCTTGTGAACTCTCGTGGGGAGATCAAGCTCTGTGACTTTGGGGTCAGCGGGCAGCTCATCGACTCCATGGCCAACTCCTTCGTGGGCACAAGGTCCTACATGTCGGTATGAGCAGTGGGTTCCATTTCTCGAGCTTCTTGTCTGGTGGATGCCTTTCCCTGTGGAGCCAGAGCCTGGTGATGGGGGTGAGAAGAGAAATGAGGACTGAGGTATTGGTGGTTCTTCCCTAAGGAGATTGCAGTCTAATGGGGAAATGGTTTTGGCCTTTCATAGGCCTTCGAGCATAATTGGGGTACTAGGCCTCTTCTTACTAGAAGAGATTGTGTGATCACATCTCCAACTATTGCCAGCACTCGGATGTTTTCCAGTGCTGTTTTCCTGAACTTCAAACCCAACATGCCCAGATATGACCCCACCTCAAATTGCTCCACCTTTTCTTTTCCATTAGCAGTAAGTGGCATGACAGTTTTTAGTTTCCCAAGGTAGGGACCTGAACATCAGCCTTTAACCTCTTTTCCCAGCTCTCCATCCTTTCATCATCTAGTGGCCCCCAACTCTTGTGAGTCTATTCAGAATTGTTTCCCATTCAGCCTCTTCTATCCCTCCTTACTGCATATCTCCAGTTAACTGCCCCTGCCTCTCACCACTGAATACCACCCTGGCCCCTTGAATGGAGTCTCTGCTCTGATTTAACCAACCAACACCCCATCACAGGGGTTTTCCCTCTTGCTTCTAACTTCAGTGGTTCCCACTGTTACTAGAGCTCTTTGTGCAGCTTTGCCCACGCCCTTGACAACATCAGCTTGATCTTCTCCCTCCTCCATACAGTGAGCTTCTTAGGTGCAGGGATAGGGCTATAAGTGTCTCTGTTGTCCCTAGGGTCTGGCTTGGGGCCTGACACACATGGTGGGTGCTCAGGGAATGCTTGGTGAGTGGGTGTTTGTTTGACTGAATGGGTGAGTACATGGCTCACATGCTCCTGAGAATTATTCAGAAGGGGGAAATGTGATTGAATGCTGAGTGGCGCAGGGTAGGGGAGCATTAGAATGAGCAAGAGGTCTCTATGGAAGTTGACAAGAGTGCAGGCCTGGATTGGAGTGGGGCAGGCAAAGAGGCTCAGGGCATCTTAGCATCTAGAGTGTGTTATGTGTTCTCTTTCAAGTACTTTTATCCTTGAGTGATCTCATTTGATCTGTATGGTTGTCCCAGGAAGTAAAGATTATTATTCCCATTTTAGAGATGAGGAAATCTAGATTGAAGGAAGTTAAGTGACCTGCTCACCTAACCATGCAGAGCCAGACTGAAAGCTAGGTCTCCTTGCCAGTCTCCCTTTGCACAGCGTGCCCTCACGTGCCTCTTAGGTAGAATGTGTCAGTTGCCCCTGGCCTCCCTGTGTGGAAGTTCACGTCCATGGCTTCATTCTGTCTTGCTTGCTCCCTCCATCGCAGTTCCAGTCACTGTCAGCACTACTCAGCTGGTGCTGACCCACATCTCCACTTTCCATTCCAGTGACCCACAGTTTTAAGAAACATGAGACCATGGGTCCTTCAAAACTCTCTTCCACTCTCTGTCATCCCCCTCATTGCTTCTTCCCTACATGTCAAAAACTGAGCAGCTAGCACCCTGGGCCACTCAACTGCTAACTCTCAAATTCAAAATCAGTTAACAGACCCTGGGATTTATTGATCCAGGGTTTAATGGTTTGGATTTTTGTGGTTATATGGTCAGTTCCAAAATAGTTCAGTGTTAGAATTAGGGGAAAATCCTATGGGAGAAGTTAATTTGATGTCTAAATAAATGTGATGGTCAGAATAAAGATTTTTTGTAGTATCTTTGAAATACATGTGCTAGTTTAAATAATGCTCAATAAAAATGCTTTTATATAGCACTACATACTTTTTTCTTTGATTTTTCCTACTAGTAACATCTCATCTGTACAGCATTTTGCAACATCAATTTTCATTTGCTTTGACCTTCTTAACCCTAGTAAATAGAGTGAGTACTTTGTTGTGTCGTTACTGATGTTATCATCATCAGCAACCTCATTTTATAGATGAAGAAACAAGAGGCTCAGGACTTAGAAGTCCCAGAGTTGCAATTTTAACCTAGGTCTCCTAACCTCAGATCCTTTGCCTTTTCTATTTTTCTGTATTGTCAAAGAACAGTGAGTCAGTGGCAGAGGTGGGCTTAGAACTCAGTTTTACTGACTCTTACGGCTGTTGTTTTTACTGACCGCACTACTTCATTCATGACCCGTG
The DNA here is from genome assembly GCA_004027375.1 of Macroglossus sobrinus. Classification (NCBI taxonomy): domain Eukaryota; kingdom Metazoa; phylum Chordata; class Mammalia; order Chiroptera; family Pteropodidae; genus Macroglossus; species Macroglossus sobrinus. The sequence continues at coordinate 104,123 of PVKZ01001897.1, read as the reverse complement.
TTCCAGAATTTTCATGTTTTAGACTCAGGTAACAAGATGAGTCTCTCATGCTGGGTTCTGGATAGGCTGCTCTATCCATGCAAGACAGGGATCAGGCTGGGCAAAGCTGGACCACAGCTGAAGTGGCCATCAGAGTTCCACCAGGTTGAATGCTGTTCAGGGCAGTTTAGAGGGGAGACAAAGCATTGAGGAGGGGTCAGAGCCATGGGAGGTGGCTAGGATTTGGTAAGCACACTATTTGGGGGCAGGCAGGAGGCTGAATTTAAGAGATATGTGGAGGTTTTGAAATGTGATGTGAGCTCTGGAGAGAAAGGCAGAAGAAGATAAAATGTATCAGTAGACCTAGATCTAGGACCAGCCAGGGCAGCCCACTCTCTTGCAGTACAAGCAAGTCTCAAAGGGGCAGCAAGTCCTGAGGCCCCCTTGAACAACATGGAGACTCTCCCATCCCTCTTCTGTGTGGACCTGGGTTAGCTTACACAGACGATCATAACTGTGTCTGTCTCTCCTGCAGCCAGAAAGACTCCAGGGGACTCACTACTCGGTGCAGTCGGACATCTGGAGTATGGGGCTCTCTCTGGTTGAGATGGCAGTTGGGAGGTATCCTATCCCTCCTCCAGATGCCAAGGAGCTGGAACTGATGTTTGGGTGCCAAGTGGAGGGAGATGCAGCTGAGACACCGCCTAGGCCAAGGACCCCTGGGAGGCCCCTCAGCTGTGAGTTTCCTGTGTGTCTCCAGCTTAGACTGTGGGAGTCTCTTACTATTGGGCATTTCTAGAGGGCTGATTATCTGTCCACTTCCCCAAGACTGATTCCCTGTCTCTGAATGTCAGGCTGGGGCTAGGGAGAAACAGAGCAGGGGTCTCCTCTCAACTATTTGTTGAGTAACTGTTATGTTCCCAGCACTTAGTACTTATATGCATTATCTAATTTTTTAAAATCATGACTTTTTAAAAGATTTTTTTACTGAGCTAAAATACAGATAAAATGCATGTTTAAAGTGTTCAAATCAGTAGTTTTTAGTATATTACTAAATGTGTAGTGCAGCTATCACAACTATGTAATTCCAGAACATTTCTATCACCCCAAAAAGAAACCCCATCTTCATTAGCATTCACTCCTAACTCCCCCGACCCCAGCCCCTGACAACTGCTTAATCTACTTTCTATCTCCATGGATTTGCCTAGCATTATTTAATTTTAACAGCAGTAGCATGTGAGCACTATTATAATCTCCATTTTAGACATGAGGACACTGAGGCACAGTGTTTGACCATTTATAAGTGGCCAAGGCTGACTCTGAGGTGGTAAGCACTGTGCAGCACTGCCTGCTTCTTTGAACTGAATACTGTAACGTAAAGCTGGTACTCGTGAGATCCTGGCCTCACCATATTCTAATGCAGTTCATGCCAGGATGTTCCCATTTAACCAAAGAAACCTGGTCTTTACCCTCATGAGGTCCACATGGGAGAGAGCATTCATGAAGGGAGAAGCATTGGGGCTAGGGGTAGCTGATGGTAGGTCATTAGAGGGGCTGGTGGCTATGGCCCTGAGGCTGGCCTGTGACTCGGGTATAAAAGAGAGAAATCTAAGTCCAAGGGAGAATTAAAACTAAGTCACTAAGTCTTTTAGTTGTTTAGTATTATTTCATTTGCTCCTCTCAGTATAAGGGAGGGAGGAAGGGCAGATGTAATTATTATGTATCTCTCTACTTTATAAAACTCAAAACTAGGCTTAGCATTCAGTTGGTTTGCCGAAGATCACAAACCTTGGATGTGGCAGAGCCTAGACTCATACCCTAGCTGACAGACTCTGTGGCCTTTGCTGATCCTGCGTTCAGGCCTGATCTGTGGCTGTTCCATCTCTGTTTATTATCTACTACCCTGTTCTGGCCCCTGGGATCCATTTCCAACCCCTAGCCTCTTATTTGCAAATTACTTCCTGTCTGTTTCTGAGAAGTATTTTCTCCTTTTTTATTTTAAATTTAAATCTGTAGCTTATGGAATGGATAGTCGACCTCCCATGGCAATTTTCGAATTGTTGGATTATATAGTCAATGAGGTAAGTACTGCATGGCTTCCTTAACCTTGGAATTTATTTGCTCTTGTTAAGAAAAAACTCAGTTGATTTGACTGTTCCCACAGTATGGGCTACTGGGCCCCAGGATTCATGGGTTCTGCTTTGTGCATCATGCTCTTATAACTGAGTGCCTGATTTAGAAGCTGCAGGAGTCCCTTCCCCAGGGAACATCTTCAGGTAACTGTGAGTCCCTCCTCCTAGATTCAGGAGCCTCCACCTTACCTACTTACATTCTCATTCCTTCATTTGCCAAGCATTTCTTGTGTACTTACTGTGTGTTACTAGAAGGGTGTGGTGGTAGGAATGAGGTAGGGATCCAAAAATGGAAAATCTAGTCACTGGATTGCAAATATAACTGCACTATAAGTTTTGTCTTTTAAGTGCCATTAAAAAGAGATGAAGATTTAAAAATGACAGTGTAGAAATAGATATGAAAAATATTCACTATAAATTGTTGCTTTGAAAAAGGTTATAAAATGGTTTGTATATTATGATCAGTTATTTAAAAAATTCTATGTATACATATATATATACATACAAAGTCTAGAAAGAGATAGAATTACAGGTGAGTAAAGGTTTCTTTTTGCTTATTGCCACTAGCTGACTTTTTAATACAAGGAATATTATTTGTAATTTATTTGTAAATTTATTTGTAAATATATATATACCATCACATTTAAATGAAAAAAAAAAAAGATCAAGGAAGGAAGACACTGATAAGCATTCATCAAATTTGGGTGGGTTGGGGGCTGGTTTGAGATGCTATTGACTAGCACCACAGTTGCTTGGAGGAGGTGACACAGTGCTGGAGGAGCAGAGCTGGGGATCAGGCCAGGATTTTAGATAATAGGGCGAGCATACCCAGCCTCAGGAGCAGCATAGGTAGTGGACAATAAGGAACAGGCTCTGGAGGCCTCCACTCAGCTGGGGTATATGGTAAAGGGCATCGCCCTAATCTCTTCCTCTTCCTCAGAGATAAGCAGAATAACTTTTCATACTTTCTTACTACTCTCTAAAACCAGATCCCAAAAAGCTCCAAAAGATCTCCTTATCTATTACAGACTCAGCAGGGAATATCCTGGTTCACTATAGCAGTTAATAAATCACTGGTTCATAGTCTACTTGGGAGGTTAATTTACCTATGTTGTCTGCACAGCTTTAAACTAAGAACCATGGGATATTGAAAAGTTCAGGATCTGATCTTGGCTGCATAAGGACTTGGGAAAGGCCATGCACATTGCCATTTGTGGTAGTTTGAAAGCCTTCCTCCACTGCTGGGACCTAAGCTGAGTGGTACTGGGTGGGAGCCACATTGAGAGATGGCCTGAGGCTAAATATGTAGCTGCCAGTTGCCTAGTGTGTACTGCTTTCTTCTATATTTCCTACTTAGTTCTCCAAACACTGCTCAGGTGGGTCAAATTGGTTTTGTTATCCTCTTCATACAGGTGAGGAAACTAAGGCTCAGGCTTTTCCCACTTGTGCTTTTCCTTCCTTACCATGTACTTCTCCTATCACACAGCCACCCCAAACCCCTACTCCGTCCTCACTGGAGGTTGGGTTGCATGGTGACAGGTGCATGTACCTCACACTATTCTGGAATACAGTCCCTCCATTTCCTAGCCCCCTTCTACTTGGGACAGTACTGGCCTCTGGAGGTGAAGTTGCTGGTTTCTCCCTTGAATGTTCTCTTCTTATTCCCCTTAGCAGCAGAGATAGTCTACAGGCTGGGCCTAAGCTGGGTTTTAGTCCCTGACATCACATCACGCTTATTCACCTGATGTTATGGGAAGGCATTCAGGATAAGAGGGCTAGGCTGGACTTTTTTGGTGGTGTCAATATTTAATTTTTAGTCCTGAATCACTTGTTGATTTGGGCAGCACATCAGAGCATTGGCATCCTGGGCAGTGTCTGGGGGTCAGATCACAAGGAAGCTGCACACAGTCCCAGCACAGGTCACATAAGGGTGGGTCTCGTTTCCTGAGCTGCATGGAGCGCAAGAGCCAGGTGCTTTAGGGTCTTGTCTTGTGTACCCCTGCGTCACCTCCACCGCGTAGCCTGGGAAAATGAAAGCTGTGGCCCATGTTCTTGTTCTGGATTAATAGCCTTAGTCCTGGATTGAGTGTGCAGCTAACATTCTTCCAGACATAGCCCTCTGCCAGTTAATGTTTTATTAACCTTTCTCTGTTCCTTCAGGGTTCAAAAAAGGCATATACATTTTATTAGTTAGCCTCCTATGACTTCCACAGGTGCTGTTTGGGCTGGACCATGCCTGATGGTTTGCATATGCCCCTAGCTGCCTCTATCAGTAATTGCCATTTTTTTTTTGTTTCCATGCCACACTCCAAGATTCACAATTGTAGAGAGTGAGCTGGAAAGGGCCCCAGAGATCCATTTGGCCCTCCTTCTTTCATAGAAGAGTAAACTGAGGCTCAAGAGAACAGTGATTTGTTCAGTCAGTAGACAGTAAGTGGTAGAATACTGACCCGGTCCCAGTTCTGTGGTTTGAGACTGATGGTTCCACCAGAGTGACCCAGCAGGCAGCAATTGACCTCTTACCCCTGCCTTTCCTTGGCTGGATAAGGGCAGCACTGCTCAGCGGCGGGGGCTGGGGAGGGGAGAGATGGCTGGGGTAAGAAGCCAGGCATTTTTTACATGTTGACGTGTATTTGCAGCCTCCTCCAAAACTACCCAGTGGAGTATTCAGTCTGGAATTTCAAGATTTTGTGAATAAATGGTAAGTTGGCTTTTTGTTCCCTGGAAGAGTACACTGGTTTCGTCAGGCTCCCCACTCCATCTTGGGGAGCACAGCTTCATTCTTTCATGTCTCCTGTGATCCCTTTGACTGCTGCTCTTCTTCCAGAGTGCTAGGACTTAATTGACCTGGCAACAGCAGTGGGTAAATAGCTCTGGCTTTTGGCGCTTGCTGTACAGGTATTGGCATATTGCCTTTGACTTTAGTTTAATTCAGCAAGCACAGATTAACCTACTGTGGGCATGAAGGTGAATAAGGCTCAGGCAATCCTCAGAGCCTGTAGGGTGTGGGGAGGATAGGCAGGCACACATAAGTAACTGGAGTAAGAACCAGCTCCAGGCAATAGTTCTCACATTACCTTTCTTTTTTTAAGCTTAATAAAAAACCCCGCAGAGAGAGCAGATTTGAAGCAACTCATGGTAAGTCCATTTCAGATTCTTAAACTACCTGTTTATTCATGTTCTCCATCATTCATCCATCTAGTACTTCCTTAGCCCATTCCCTGTTCTGCCTTTACTACTACAGTCCAGCTGACCCCACAGCTTCAGGATACCAGATATCAGTCTCCTCTGTCCTTCCTGTCTGTTTAAAGGAAAAGCTGGGGTGGCCCTGCAGCCCAGGGAATCCAGGGGAAAAAAGGGGCCAGCCTATCTCTTCACAGGGACAGGATCTTTTTCTATTACTGACTGGCTTATTTTCAGTATCCTCCAGAAGCCACTCTCCACTTGCTTCCTCTTGTTTTGGTGGTAGTGGTAGGGGGAGGAGCTGAGAAGTAATACTGTAAATGTGTGAGCTTCCATGCCTTGTAAAGCCTGTATGTTATAACAGACTTTCAAGTCCATCAGTTCCTTTGTTACTCCTAACAAGCTGTGAGGAACTGAAGACAAGAGCTGCTATCTTCATTTCACAGTGCTGCTAAAGCAGACTCAGGGAAGTGAGTTGCCTAAGGCCTTACAGCTGGTATAACTGGCAGAGCCAGGCAGAGCCAGTCTTTGGGTCGGCTGCTGGCCCTGCTTTCCTGCCCTCCACTGCTGCTCAAGGGCACAGACTCTAGGAGCTCCTTCCAAGTGTGGCTTTTGAATTTTCCTTCTTGGTGGTTTTTTAACACCACTTCCTCTCCATTTCTTTCCACACAGGTTCATACTTTTATCAAGAGATCTGATGCTGAGGAAGTAGATTTTGCAGGTTGGCTCTGCTCTACCATTGGCCTTAACCAGCCCAGCACACCAACCCATGCAGCTGGTGTCTAAGCATTTGGGAAACCAAGAGCAAGTCCCCTGCCCAGTGGCATGCCATGTTGCTTTTGGGCCTCTTTCCCATGTGTCTGTTCATAGAAGCATTTCACCTACGACAAAGGATGAAGAACACAGCATGTGCCAAAATTCTTTTTGTGTAATTTTTAATATTACTGTCTTTGTTCTTGTTACTATTGTTATTCCCCAAAGTGGATTGGCTTTGTGCTTGGGGCTATTTTTGTGTATGTTGATGATCAAAACATGTACAACACTGAATTACAGTGAAACTGGTGACTATGGGTGTCATTCTTACTGAAAATTGCACTGCTCTTCCCCTCACCGTGACTGGCTGGCCATTTGTATTTTGCGGATTCTTTGACACTTGGTGGTACTTTGTTCTTGCTGGGCATACCTTGTTTCTACTTGAGGAAGGAGCCTTGTAAGATCCTTCGCAGGCAGTGCATGTGAAGCATGCTTTGCTGCTATGAAATGAGCATCAGAAAGTGTATATCATGTTATTTTATTATGTTTTTGCTTTTGGTGTAGAATTCAGCAATTTCCATCAAAATCTGCCCAGAGCCCTTCACTGCCATGATAATTGGGGCTTCACCAGTCTGTCTACTCTGATGATTTGTAGACTTCTGGTTGTATTTCTATATTTATTTTTAATTATACTGTGTGGGTTATTTAGTGGTATACGTCTCTTTAAGTTTGGATTGTTTCTAAAATGGTGGAGTTACTTTTAATGTTACAAATCAATCAAGGCATTAAAATGTATGAAGTTTATCTTTCCCCAAATCCCAGTACTGATGCTATTGTAACCAACAGTGTGTATAGTGCCTAAAAATTGTATGAAAATCCTTTTAACCATTTTAATCCAGATGTTTAACAAATGAACTTATTCTAATAAATACATATCAAGTTAAAAGGCTTCAAAAGATATTTCTACTTTTGTGGTAGAATGATCAATGTCTCTGGTACACAAGAAATCAGATGATTTGGCCAAGCATTATTGAGAAGGGAAAGATAAATACAGGAAAGAGGCTGAAGGGTGGGAATGCTACCCTGAGGACAAGTTCCAGTGCTTTGGACTAATGGGGCTTCCTGTAATTCCAGTCTTTGGACTTGGTCCAACTCTTCTTAGTAAACAGCCTTAACTGTAAATGTTCCAACCACTTTTCCTGTAGACCTGCAAATAGATTCCATCTACTTCTTCCATCTCTTTATATAAGAGAAAAGCAGTTGATGGGGGTCAGCCTGCTTACAGGAGTGCCTTGCTGGTGGCCAGCGGTGCCCGGCTGGCATTGGAGCCTCTACCCAGGACAGTCCGTGCTATTTTGTTTCACCCAGCAAGTTTCCCCTTATACCAGTATTACACTTTCCTGGAGAGGAGGAAATGTGCCTGGTACTGGCTTTGTCATTGCCTGCAGTGAGATAACAGAAAACAAAGCCATGTCTCAGCTGGCCACTGGTACCCTTTCCTTTTTGAAAAGTGACTTTTGAAACTTGGTATGTGTGAAGCTGCTGCTCAGCACCTTTTCCCTCATTTTCTTTGAGAAAGATTACAGAAAGCCATAGTTAGTATATACTTAAAAATAAAAGGCCAATTTTGTTTTCAAATTAAAAACAGAACTTGGGTAAATCTCCTGAGCAGATAATTCTACTCTGGATCTACCAGAGCTTAGAACAGCCAAGATTTTAAAAACTTGTCAGTATGTACTGTTTCTTCAGCTAGTCAATCATTTTTCCTTACTGTGAGGCTAGTATCTGTTCTAAGTCAACAGTCTAACTTACATTTTTTTTAATCCCCCGTCTTTAATTAACCTCCCCGCTCCACTTCCACCCCTGACCTATGGATGTTGCCGTTTCTCCTTAAGAACCGGATCTTTGAAGGTGGAGTGTTTCCTCCTACATGCTCGCAGCATGCACCTGGGGCCTTGTGCATGGCACCCCCAGTGCACTCAGGGAGCCTGGAGCACATAGAGCACCTGGGGCATGAACCCAGGACTTCTGCATGTAAAGCAGAAGTGCTAACCACTACAGTATGGAGCCACCCCTTATATAGTTTTGACATACATTCAGGCCAAAGCCTAAGACTCGCACCCTCCTCAGACTGTATCTTTTGCTAACAGAAGATGCCACCACTATCAGATACCTCATTGAAATGTGCAAGCTGCATCTGAGGAAGAAAGAATGGTGTAACCTGGAATCTAAAACCTGGATCTGAACGCTATCATGCTCAGTATCTTTTGAGGAGTGTTTTTAAAATCTCTATTTACATCCAAAGGTATCCAACGGCAAAATATTTTTATCTAGTAATTACTAAGAATGATCTCATTCTCAAGAGTGATGTTCTTTGACTTATGCTGTGTTTTGAGTTCCCCATGCCAATTTTTTCCCCCTCAAATTTCTGAGACACCAACAGTAGTAGGATTTTTCAAAAATAAATCATTAGCACCTCACAGTAATCTGTAAAAAATGCTAAAGCAGATATACCCTCATTTTACAGATGGGAAAGAGTTTGAGAGGTGAGAAAAGTGATCAGTTAGTGGTAGAGCTAGAATTCAAAGCCAGTTTTTAGCTCTAAAAACCTATGCTCATACTTTGAATAAGACCCCCTAAATGTATACCTTGATGCTTTTCATTGCAAAACTATCTTCACATTGTATTTTCCAAGAAACATGTTCAGTTAAACCTTTGGCTATTTAATGTAAGCGTAGCTCAAAGTAATAAATAAATAAAACGCTGATGAACAAATATATCCATGTTCTCTTCCGGAATAGTTACACAAGAAGTTCTGCTTGAAGAGGTTCTTTGTGTTTTGTTTAGCTTTCCTGTTGCTTGGACAAGGCAAATAACTACTTAACTGTATATTCAGTGGGAAAGGGACAGTATGCAGACATGAATTTCACCTTCAAATGCCAAGTTTTAACAACTTATTCTACTATTGTCATTTCTTTATTATAAAAAATGTAATCTCCCAAGCATAGTAATTCCTTCTTTAATGGCACATTTCCCTCCTAAGTCCAAAAGTAGGTTTTAAATTATCCTATTGTATTGTTTTCCCCAGAGGAGGAACTGATTTGTTCCCCTGTTGCTACTGGAAACCAGCAAGCTGATGATGGTTATTCATCTATAACTGATTTCTAAGTACATTTTACTATAGAGATGTCTCGACCTAAATGTGATGACAATCACACAGTCTATAGTGGGCAGTGTGTTGCAATGTCACTGAAGAGGTGGCAACAGCTTAAGCTCTCAAGTGGCTCTGCTTACAAGGGTTCAATGGTATGCAAATAGTCTTTAATTGGTTTTCTTAAAAGAGGCTTTGTTGACTGGGAAGGCTGGCTTACATTTACACTGCTCTTTTTGCAAATGTCAGGCTTTCTCAATAGCATTTCAGAGGACATTTTCTGTTTTGAACACAATTACAGTATCTGACCAGACAGAGTACCATCCATACTGCTCAATACTAAGACACTGCATCTTTGCTTTTCTACTATATCACTACTTTTTGAAAGCATTCTGAAACTTGAATTATTTATGGAACCATTTTTACAAGTATACATCTTCCTAAAGTTCTTGCCTTAGGGCCCATGGCAAGATTTCTTTGAAGAATGTAAGTTCCTGAGACTTTAAAATTTAATTTGTATAACTAACCCTGTCTCTCTTCCCCTTCAGGAATCTGATTCTTCTTCTTCCTCTTCTTCCTCCTCTTCTGGCACATGGCTCCTTGTGCTCAACTCCAGTGCAGTTTGGTTGATTGATGCTTCATTGTCTACATGCACCAATATCTGCTTTAGCCAAGGACAATACAGATTAGTAGGAAAGACACTGGCCTCAAAACAGCAAATTCTTAAAAATACTTTAAAACCAAATCTTAACTGCATATTCATTCTCAATATTTATCATTAAGAGGTATGGCCACTTTCCTATTTCCAAATTCTACCCTCCCTCTAAATCCCCATTGCCCAATAGGAAGGTAAATGCCCTAGATTTGATAAGAATGTTATGTGATTTACAAACATGGTTCTTACATAAGAATTATGCTTAGATGTGTGCTGATTTCAAATGGGTTTAAATGACTTCACACATACCTAGGAGAAGTAGTGCTCAAATATGGTATACCTGGAAGACAATTTTATTGGCATTTGATAAAGAGAACGTGATGAAGACTAGAACTCACTTTTTAGCACTATGCTTTGTAGTTGAAGCTACCCAGTTTTTGAATCTTAAATTTACTTATTCAGAGCAGCAAGAGTTTTGACATGTTCCTGCAAAGATCTCCATACTCTCTCTAGTTTCACTGGAGTAACTAGAAAAGATTGATGACTAGAATAGTGGAGGTAATATAACTACCTAGTTAATCAATTAAAGGATAACCAGCTGGTAAAAGGTGGGCTGTTCCCTCTCTAAAAGAGCATTATGGAATAGCCAGTTCATCAAACTAGAAAATTCTTATCAGCACTTCCCAAGACCTTTGAGCTTGATAATGTGATTTACAATTTTTGACTTCCATGCAGCCTGAGAGTAGAATGGACTTTGTATTCTCTCCCTAGGCCCACACTTGATTAGCTTACATTATGTGACTGTTCAGGTGCAGGTTGAGAAGACAGCATTTCATCCCCTCTTCTAGAACTAATCATTGATTGAAGGGCCAATTCTTCAACCTAGAAAAGAGTTAAGATATTCCCTTACTATTTATTTCACTGGTCTGATGTGAGAAAATTTACTGTGCACATTGTAAAAGGTTAGCATCACGAGGGAAAGTGAGAACAGTTTAATACAGGTGCAGCCCTAGAGGAAAGGATGGGTCTCTTAAGCTTTCCCTGCTTTTTAAGAAATGAACAAAGAACATAGCTGGCCCCTTTCCCCTGAGGTGGACAGGTGTTTGTGCTGAGCCAAAGATTCCACTCCCCCACAGGAAGCATCTCCAGGAAGAAAACCAACTGTGCCCTTAAAAAAGCCAGGTGTCTTCTGAGTCTATAGAGGACAGATTCCCTAGGCTTGAGCTTGTCTACCAAGTAATAAGAAACTGAACACAGGAAGAATGAAAAGTGGAAGTGTTTCCAAGAGCATAAAGGAATCTAGACTTTGGAAGTCATGATCAACACACACATACATGTATCTGTAAGTGTAGGCTATCATAATTGTCCTGAGGAAAAACACTTATTCTGAAATGTCACAGTTGTACAATGCTCTTCAGCTTACAAAAGGGCGTTCATAGCTCTCATGTCATTTAGACTTGAAGAAGAGTGCTGAGCGGAGATTATCAGAATTATCGCATTGGGGCTGAATTCGCACGGGTCTGGGAAATGATCCTGAAGGCCGTGGAGCCAGTAACCACTCCGAGAAGAGAAGCTACTGGGAACTCTGCGAAAAGTTTCTTCTCACGGGCCTGTCTTTATCAGCACAACAGGAGAACGTGAGAGTCTTCTGTCTTTGCAATGCTAAAGCTGTCTGAATCGGCAATACAAGCTAGGAAACAGTGGCTACTAAATGCTGTAGGAGCTTGGGAGGAAGAGGTCGGTGAAAGGGGAAGGTCAAGGCAAGCCTTAGGGAGGTCGCACTACTCTGCAGTGAGGTGGGAGGAAGAGCTGCATTTCCGGGGTGTCGGATGTGGGAGTGAATTCACCAAACGTGCTGACTGCTGGGCCTCAACCTAGACATGAAGTTTCAGGATTCTAAGATGGGCTTCAGTATTCAAAACAACCTCCCCATGGATCAGCAGACAGACAGCTAGATGAGGGAGGGGCCACCTGCAGCAGGGGGCGCCACAGACGCCTGAGGTTAGCCGAGAGCCAGGGGGCCCGGGATAGGGGCAGCGGCGGCGGGGAGGTGGGCGGTACGCCGCGGGTTCACCTTGAGCCGGTTCAGCTGGTCGTGCAGTGCTGCCTTCAACCGGAGAAGCGTCTCCTCCTCCTTGCGCAGCTCTTGGAGCCGGCTCAGCATCGCCTCCCACTTCCGCGGCCTTTCAAGCGGCCCAGTCGGCCAGACGCTGGGTGATGACGCCACAGCCTCTGCGTTCTCGGAAACGGAAGTGGGCTGGGCGGGACTGGAGACACGTGGGACATGACTTCCGGTTTTTTGTCGCAGCACGAACCGTTTTAAATCAGAAAGACTGAGGCTTGAATAGTGATCTAGATTCCTAAAGCACAGGGTGAAGCCGTGAATAATCTGTAAATAAAAAAAGGTGAAGTATAAAGTGTCCAATACTTGTTAAACTTGCTCATTTCCAATCGTTGCTGTAAATGGCTATTTTGACACCGTAAAATCTGCAGACGCATTTTAAGGCAGAAACTGGTAACACCTTCTAGCACACAGCACCGTTTAAGGTTCTCGTAGCCAAGTATTCCCGGCCACTTGAAAACATTTACCGAGATCGGCTAAATTAAAAGTGCATTTTTAAAAAATTAGGATACTTTGTATTCCGGGGAACTAGGATCTGTTGACCGCAAATGCGATCATACATCATTTTAGCTGGGAATTTTTGGAAGAGAAAAAAAGATTCCAGCATAAGAAGTGCATTAACAATAGGTCAACTCTAGGGTAAGACACTGACAGAATAAAGCTTTAGAATTCTGGTGGGTACATTTCTCTGCACCACGCTTGGGAAGTTTTATTAGGGGATGCAAAATTAAGTACACAAGTGGTTCTTAAAAATGCTTTTGGCACTTTTGAAGGCCAAGATATTGCCTGCATTTCCTTCAAGTGTACAGCAAGTTGCAACAAGAACTTCTCTGTACTGTTTCTTATAGCTGCTCAATATATGTATTAATTCTGCCCTCTTGTGGTTATTGAAAATGCCAACTCTAGATAATTTTCCAAGGCTTTTTTTTTTGGAGGGATGCGGGGTAAAGAGGCAGCTAAATTTTGACAGCCTCTATTTCTCAAGTCTTTAACCACCGTTCTCAAGACATTACTTATAAAATGGATTTTGTATCTGAATTTATGGAGCATTCCTTTTACTTAATTCAACATCAGGGATTTAGTATGAATACAATGCTCCATTTTATACTGGACATTAAAAATGATTCACACAACACATCCAATGAGCCATGTTTCTCACTGCCTCCTTGATCAGGTTTTTATTCAAAATTAGCTGTCCTAAAGTCATTTGACTTTTAAGGAATAAACTAATTTTAGTTTATGCCACAGGCTTCTTTTCTTCTGTGGTGGGTTTCTTTTCCACAGGCTTCTTCTCAGCTGCTGGTTTCTTGGTAGCTGTAGCCTTTTTTCCCACCACAGGCTTCTTCTGCTTCATAACACCAACAGCCTTCTTTCCTTTCTTTCCTGCCATGGGCTTCTTGCCTGGAACCCCCTTCTTTTCATCTGATTTGGCTTCTAGTGCTGCTGCTGCTTTATCTACCCGGAGCTTGTGCTGCAACAAATCAGGAAGAAAATCTAAGGACCAAATCTTTCTAAAAGCTTAACACTATCTGCAGAAAAACAAATTATTGCTTACATTCTTGGCCTGGCGAAGGATGGTGTTCCGACGCATGGTCTTTGCATATGGGTTTAGCTTCAACATGATTCTCAGGTTTTTCAGTGGATTCTTCTTTAGGACTCTGCGATGAATCTTCTTGCTATAAAAAGCAGACACTATATTAACATTTTATCTACATTTTCCCACATTCTAAAAATAATTAGTTCCATGAGATTGGGGTGAGAATCACTGTAAATATTACAACTTTACCGTGGTGCTCGGAGGGCTCTCTGGATCTCTGGGCTTTTCAAGATTCTGCTGAGGTCTGTATTGAGCATCTTATGCATGGGAAGGCTGAGAGAAAAACCAAGAACTGTTGACTATTGGTGCTCAATTCTTATTTCTCATGTGATTAAATATGAACCTCAAAAGATGATAAATTTTTAACCGTTTAAAGCTCTTCAGAATTCAATCAATTTCCAACTATACTATCACTTCTCAGAACATCTCACTGGTTCAGCATATTGCATCTATATGTAATGGGACATGGCAACAAAACACAATCCATTACTTAGAAAACACGCAAACCAATTGTGAATATTAATATCCACAGTATAAACATCTATGTTCAGTATGTGAATACTCACTTGTAGTTACTCTTCAGAGAGGCAGCTTTACGCCAAGTGCCATACAGTTCATCTAATTTGCGGAAAGCACTCTCAGTCCAAATGCAGAAACGGCCCACATGCCCACCAGGAGCAAGTTTCAAAATGTTCAGTTTGCTTACATTAAGCAGAGTAATTCCTTTTAAAGAGAAAGGAGAATCAGGAAGTATTTCAACAACAACAACAAAAAAAACACAAATCATCTTTATGGTTCATATGCTACATAAGGTACCTGAGAACTATCATTAATCACACAGTTTCAACTATTAATGGGACACTCATTCAGCTAAGCATCAGAAGTTCCACAAAATCATGTGTTTCAGAAACACGGACCATAAAGTGGAATCTCATCATAATAAAAGCTGAGTAAGCTTTCATAGCATGGGCGATTAAAATACATAGACAATACATGAATTACCAGGGATATTTCTGAAGGCTTTGATGATGCCATTGTCCTCGTTATAGATGATGCAAGGTCCCCTGCGCTGGATACGACGACGGTTTCTCATTTTGCCCTTGCCAGCTCTCATTCGTTGAGAGGCATACACCTAGAAAGTGAGATTTAGGTGTTTAGGCCTTCTGATTAAGATATGAACTCTATAATAAATCTTCAGTTTAAAAACCCCATTTTAAAGATGAGACAGACACAAATTACTTGCCTAACATCGAAACACAGCCATAAATGACAGCCAGGATTCAAACTCAGGTAGTCATGTGCTGTATTAATAGGATGTTTTGGTCAATGAACTACACACGAAAAATGGTATACCATATGACTTAGGTGTGCAGCAAGCTATACCATTTAGGTTTAAGGACTGTTAGGCACAACGAAATCGTCCAACATTGCATTTCTCAGAACATATCCCTATTAATCAGTGTAAAACAGTAATGTATGTATTTAGAGTCCTTGCTCTCATAACCACTAAGGTTTACTTAATACTATCTCCTTTAGTAAACTTTAGAAAATTCCAACAAATTTGTGAAGGGCTACCAAACTGTATGTGTCCAGTAAACCTACCTTTTTAATATCATTCCAGGCCTTAAGTTTCTTAAGAAGCAAAACAGCCTCCTTGGTCTTCTTGTAGCCTTCAACTTTATCTTCAACCACCAAAGGAAGTTCAGGAACTTCCTCAATTCGATGACCTGACAAAGCCAATTAACACTAACCTGGTAACCTCAAACCTTTTTAAAAATTGAGAAGCATTTTATATAACCCACACAAGCAAAATGGTATACAACTTGCCAAATCAGAACTTCCACATATATCATGTGTTTCAGAAACACGGACCAATGAGGCGGAATTTCATCATTTTGACAGAACAGGAAACATATTTAAAAGGAAAGCTTTCAAATATTCTAAATCACTGTATTTGAATCACTGATGACTGATTTGTTAGATTGAAATTATTTAAAAGGAAATTTAACTAGGTATTCTGGGATGAAAGATTAACAAAGTAAGTTAACATAAATGAAACATTAACATAAATTAAATGCATTAACAAATGAAAGGTTCAAGGGAAGGGAAAAAATGGGTTGTTTTATCACTCCTGTAATAAAAATATTACAAACCTTTAGACATAACCAGTGCTGGTAAGGCTGAAGCAGCCAGGGCAGAGCAGATAGCATATCGCTTCTGTGTTGTGTTCACTCTGCGGTGCCAACGGCGCCAGGTTTTCGTTGGTGCAAACATGCGGCCTCCACGGCACATCTATTTTCCCAGTTAAGAATCACATTTCCCAAATATTAGGAATTTAAAAAGGTTATGTCTTGCTCAGTAAGAATTTTCGTCACTCTTCTGAACCAGCTTACTGACAGCAGGCAACTGTCACTGAGAACAGAGTAAGACGCAAATTACGACATCATTGCAAGCAAAATAATGTGAAGCTCCCATTGTCTTTTAACATTTGACAAATCTTCCAAATTCCAAATCTGCCTACAACCTGGAAACTATTAGTGTTTTGGACATATTTTCAAATTCCATGATGGCTGACCATCTAGGTAGTGACACAAAGGATACATTGCCAAAAGCACCTTGGCCAGAACGATGAGTACCACCGCCTCGAACTCTGGGAATTCGAGCCACAGCTCTGCCAGTACCCCACGACTCAGCACTGGTTTGATGACCTGAATTTGGAAGAAATACACTTTTAGCTACCCAATCATACCAATGTGACTAGTATGAATGGTAGCAAACAGCATCAGAACATCCAGGAAAATCATCTGATTCAGAAACACGGACCAATGGAGTAGAATTTCATCACTGCTGTTAAGCAGCTCTTAAAACATCAGCCCACAAAAGATCTCTCTATATCCATACCTGCTAATTCACTGACAGCATAAGGCTGTCTGTTGTTTTTGCGCAAGTTGGTGTGAACAAAGTTCACAATATCTGGTCGAATGGGAGCCTTGAACACAGCTGGCAAAGTGACATTTTTGCCAGATGATTCCCCCTTTTCGGAGTACACCGATATCAGTGGACGAGCACACGCCTGGGAAAAAGGAAGACATTTATATTGACAAGTAATGTTAGAGGAATTGTACTCATGTGCCAGCAATATCATTGAACTCTCAATTACAAGAAACTATTTTAGTAAGGTAGACAATGCTTAAAGCTAAAACAAAGGTTACCAACATAATCAAGTTCTGCCACATAATTTTCATTAATTTCTAAGAAAATGGTTTATTAAACTTTAAACTGGGGCTTACAAATCAAGATGATCAAAATCATACTGTAAAGTTTGAGAATGCTGTTTAAAGCCACCATCTAAACTTTCACTCCAAATGTCAGCAAATCTTGTCTACCACAGCACTATTACTTCAAACTTCCAACTTCATCAACCTTCATCCCCCAGTCTAAACACATCTTCCAAAGTTATTAGTAAAAAAACACCGGTCATGTTATTTTGCCCAACCTTCTCCAAAGAACACTTGAAAATAAAAGGTTAGTCTCAAGGATGGCCTACATAATCTGCTCAACCTCAATTCTTCTATTCTCTTCCAGATACACTCTCCACACACAGGACATCCCCTTCAGAGGTACTTGGTCTTCTGAGAGACACTTAGCATGCTCCCTTACCTCCTTCAAGACATTCTCTAAGTTTCCCTGATCACTGTTTAAAGCCCAACCACAGCCTCCTCAGCTGCTGGTTTCTTGGTAGTTGCAGTCTTTTTTCAAAACAAAGTCTTCTCCTTAGAGCACTGTTTAAAAAGTCCAACTACTGCTTCTCTTCCAATTCCCTATGTGCACTACCTACCAACATTACTGTGTATTTTACCTATTACGATCCAAACAATTTTTTGCCTATTATGTTCACTAAACTCCCGATGGCTAAGTACACTACACAGTACACATACAAACATTTCTGGAAAAGCAGTACATTAAACATGAGCCACACTTATGTCCATAGTATGACCTGGCCGAGAGTTAAGACTTAGAGGACAACAAAAAAAAATTGAGAGGCTCAGAAAAGTTTTTATACAGGCAATTAAGGTAAATAGACCTGAGTTAAAGAAAAAAGTAGAAAAATTTACCAAAATCTCAAAAAGATGGAACATTCTTTACTAATCAGCACACGGAAATACAAGGCCCAAAACTCACTTTCACGATTGTCTAAGGCCCCAAGAACTTCCAAGTCTTCAGTAGAGCCCATGCCTTCTAACATCCAGGAGGTTTAGAATCACAAAGGTCCCTCTGAGCCTGAGAACAAGCTGGTGTCCTACTGTGCTGCTTCCAGGAGTGCCTTATGCCGGGTCGCCCACGTTGCCTCTAAGATGGCTGCCGTATAGCCGCACTACACAAAATCTCCGCAAGAGGCCTTTGGTCCCCATCTCCTTATCCCTGACTTCCCTCTTAAAAATCTTATACCCTGAAGCCCCCCAATTCATTCCTGCGAGCCCGAGAGCTAGGGAAAAGTCCGGTCGACAGAGCTTCCACTCACCATGGTGGGGAGAGAAGGCCGCGCTCCTCTCAACCCCGTGGCTCCCACAGGAAAAGGAAGTGCTTAGCACTCCCGCGTTCTATATGTAACCTTCAACTCGTCCCCCACCCTGCCCCGCCTCAGAACCAATCCAGAGACACAAAATATCTCTCTACCGCTCTAAAAAATGTTAAAGTAGTGTATTATTTTCCCGTCTGCGTCAAATTACGGTATCTATTGATTTCCAAAGCCAATAATAGCTCCTAGAAGCGAGGAACTCCTTTTTGCGGAATAATTCATGAGTAGGCTTGGCCAACTCTCGCGATCCGCGGTGTCTTTCCTTCAACTACTGTAACGTATTTTAACTTTTTCTTACGGAAGTTGAAAATTATTGCGACAGGAAGAATCGCTGTGTGCTCTAAATCAGAAGTTTAACTTGTGGACAAACGGGACCTATTGTAGGGGTTGGGGAGAAGTAAAAGTAGTCCCGATGGGGCGGGTCCTGACTTCGGACGTCAGCGCCCGGCGCGGAGTTCAGTTTGGCGGTTTAGGATATGCTGTTAGGCAGAGGCGGGATGTGGTCGCGGATGAACCGAGCTGCTGAGGAGTTTTACACTCGTCTCCTTCAGTGAGTTGTAGCCCCTCCTGTAGCTTAGGTTGCAGGCACTGCATTATTACCTCGGGGTATCACGGTCCTCGCCAGCCTCCTCCTTGCAGTCTTGGGGGTTAGCACCTTGTCAGTTCTCAGACGCGAACACGTTATAGACTAAGTTAGCTTTCTTGGGATCCGGGAGTTGAGGAAAGGCCGGTTTTCTGCTTATTAGAGTAGGGATGGCCCTGTGGGGGCTTTGCTGTAGCCTCGTCTAGGAGAATATAGCCATAAGTTACCAATCGAGGTGGAAGGTGACAAGTTTTCCAAGAGGCACTTTATTCATTCGATAACGCACACAACTTGCAATAAGCTATGCCTTCCAAGATATAGAAAACTAGATGTTGGCATCCTTCATCTGTTTCAAAGCCTTGCCGAAACGTATTGGTATAGCCTATACAAGATAATTATCATATGAGCTACAGTTGTAATGATAACGTGATGGCGTGTTGGTTTTTTGAAACACTTTTATTTCACTGTGCACTAAGACTTCATTTTATTCTCATAGTGAAGTACTAGTATCAAAGAGGATTCCATCTGGTTCTGCCTCCAATGTAAAAATCGAATCCAGTAGTTCTCAGATTTGAGCGTGCTTCTCAGCATCACCTGGCGCGGGGCGAGGATAGTTAAAACACAGATTACTGGGCCCCACCTCCAGGGTTTTTGATTTAGTAGGTTTGGGTGGGGCCGAAGAATTTGCCTTTCTCAAATTACAGGTGAAGCAGATGCTTTTGGCCTGACACCACACTTTGAGAACCACTGATATAATTAACCCCTTATTTTCTAAATGTCATAACTTTTAATCATTACTTTTTATTGCTTTTTTTTCTGCTTACAAAAGCACTAGCTTTTTAAAACAATGTCTTGGATAGCTTTCAATATAAGACTGTGTAGATCGGTCTCATTGTTTTTATTAACTGCTAATAATATTTAATTCTATGGCTTGAGAAATATACACGTTTCAGAAATGATTGTTGAACGATTAATTGAATAACATCCCTGAGTTATACATAAAATAGACATCTTTAAGGATAAGTCACAATCTTGTCCAAAATGGCAAAAGTGAATAATCAGTCACAGGCCTACCTCTCCAGTTATTTCAGTAAGTCATAGAGTAGATAAAATCATAAATGACATTCTGAAACAATTCTTTTGTCTAAAGATTCTTTCCTCTTTCAGAGTGTAGATCAGGGTGATGTGCATTTTAGTATGTTAGTTTGCATGCTCAGAGATCACCATTTTAAAACTTTCTGGGCTGAAATAATAATTATTAAATGATATCCAAGAGTTTATGCTTACATTTTGAAAAGGAAATTGTTTAGCATCAAATTTACTAATTATTTAGTAACATCTCATAAAAGTAGAGGAAGGATAGATGCTTCTATTTTAGCTATAGAACTCTAAGGCTTGGGACCTTTAAATAACTTACCTATAGTTGTTTACTTTTTGGTGGCAGATCAGAATCCAGTCATTTTTCTTTCCAAAAGACATGGTAAATTACATTTTAATAGTAGCTAGTAATATGTTTTAAAAGACATAAGAGTAGAGGTACTCTAATTTCCTGTTGCCTCTGATAAGTGGTTGTACCCAATTGTGGGCAGCAGTCTATTAATTTCTATCACATTTCTTTGTCCTCCTCTTAACCTAATACTCTTTTTATGTCTTTTTCCCTCTTCCCAACTATGCCTTAGAGCTGCCATGACTACTTTGCATTTTGCTTTTCTCACTGGTGTCACACAGAGGTGAAATGATGACTCTTGAGTTTAAATGACAGAATACTATAGCACTGTTTTTCACACGTAGTTCTACATTTCAGGGTATTTGATGAAGAAAAGAAAGGAGTCTGTAAAGATCCATTTATCTATGAGGTATGAAAAACTTTGTTTTTTAAACATAACTCTGTAATCCTAAAACCGTGAATTTTAAAAAGTTGGGCTTATGGAAATTAGTTTACATAGTTTCTATGAGCACAGTTCTATTTTTACAGATTGACTCAGTCATATAACCACCCCATAATGAAGATATAGAACATTTCTGGCACCTCCAAAAATCTCCTCATGTCACTGCATAGTCAACACTTTTCCATGCTCCCAGTCCCTGGCAACCGTTAATCTGTTTTCTATCTTTGTTTTCTGTCCTCTGTTATGCCTTTTTCCAGAATGTCATATAAATGAAATCATACACTATGTAGCCTTTGGGCTTCGCTTTTAGCAATGAGTATAATGCATTTGAGATTCATCTATGTTGTTGGTGTATCAGTAGTTCATTTCTTTTTATTGCTGAATAGTATTCCATTGTATGGATGAACTACAATTCCGTTATTTATTCACCAGTTGATAGATACTTGGATTGTTTCCAGTTTTTGATAGTTATTAATAAAGCTGAAATGGTAAATAGATACTGAAAACAAGTGTGTTTACATAAGTTATGGCAATGCAGATGTGTGAGTATGATATTTGAAAGGCAATTTGACAATATAAAAATGATTTTATACATCTTAAGAAAGTAATTCAAGATGTATCTTATAGCAAATAACTTGAAACTACCTAAATGTTGAACAGTATGATGATAGAGCCATGGTACTACACAGCCAAAGAAATTTAATGGCATGAAAAGTTCATGACATAAAATTATTGAATATCCCATTTTATTAAGCAAAATTCTATCTGGGTATCTAAATAATAGATACACTTTGATTTATATAGATATATGCCCGGAAAAAGATTTGGCAAAATATACACCATTGAGACTAATAACAGTAGTGACTACTCTGGCTAGTAGAATTATAGGTATTTTAAGAAATCTCTGTTAGCTATCTATTTACAAACTCTTCTACAATAAACGTGTGCTGTAATTGGAATGAAAGAATATTCAATTTCTATAAACTGATAAATTTCTAAATTCCATAGTATAATCAGAAGAAGAATAATACTTAGTAAAGGGTTAATTTTGGTACATAACAATAAATGCAATATGATTGGAGGAAAATATGTCAGTATGATCCTAATTGAAAGAAAGGTTTACAAGGCAGGGTGCACTTTAGGTGGGTCTCAAAACATGTATAGATATAAGCTAGATTTTCTAAACATGAAAAACTACATGGCCAAAAAAAATGTAATCTTACTTTTAAAACATTATGTCTTATTCAAACTTTCCTTTTCAGTTACTTGCATAGAACTGGTCTTTATGTGTTTAAATATTTGTACAAATATATATGTACAAATATATGTAAAAAACATTGCTTGACATCTGTTTTTAATAGGCTGATGTCCAAGTGCAGTTCTTCAGCAAAGGTCAACCAAACCCTTTGAAAAATATTCTAAATGAAAGTGACGTAGTATTCATCTTGGAAAAAGTGGTAAGTAGTGCTTGGGCTTTGTGGTTGTTTAATTCTTAATAGCCAAATTTGGTTTTGTGGTAACAATCTCAAATGTATACATTTTTTAAATCATATTTTTGAAAGAATATTCAATTCTTTTAGAAATAAGTACAGTGCTGTTCAATAGAAATATAATGTGAACTATATATATAATTTAAACTTTTCTCATAAAAAAGAAATAAGTGAAATTATTCAGTAAAATTGACTTTTTTTCTTTTGTTATTCCAGTCCTGTGAATTTTAACAAAAAACAGTTTCACCACCCCAAAAAAACTCCCTTGTGCTGTCTCTTTAAAATCATACCCTCTCCCAGCTGCTACAGCTTGGCGACCACTAAACTCTTTTCCCCTCACTGTAGTTTTGTCTTTTAAGAATGTCATGAATGGAATCATACAGTGTGCAATCTTTTGAATCTGGCTTATTTCACTCAGCCTTTCAGAGTCATCCAAGTTGTATATCAGGGTTCATTTCTTTTAATTGTTCAGTAGTGTCTCATGGTATGGATATACCACAGTTTATTTACTCATCCACCCTTTACAGAACATTTGGGTTGTTTTCAGTCTTCAACAATCATGAATAGAGCTACTATCATAATTTTTGTACAGATTTTTGTATGCGCATAACTTTAATTTTTCTTTACAGTAAATACCCAGGAGTGGGATTTCTGGGTCTGAAATTAGGCTTGATAATGTTTTTTATTTAATCTATTATATCTACTATTATTTCAATCCCTAATTAGTATAAAAATCATTAACGAGATATTTTAAGTTCTTTTTTTCCATATTACGTCTTTAAAATCTCTGTTGTTTTGGCCTCATTTCAAATGCTCAATAGCTATGACTCATGATGTTCTATTTTAATTTTTGTAAAATGTAACAAAAGGAAACTTCTTACTGTTTGTATCATTTTATAATTACAACCTTAAATATTTGTGTTTTAATTATGGTAACTGTTTTGGTGTGTGGTTTTTATTGAGTTCTGATAATGCTGTCACATGATACCAGTTGCTTAGGGCCAGTATCCATTCCTTTGGTTACATTGTTTCCTGAAGTAGATAGGAACAGGATCTAATAGGGTAAAGTGGAAGTTCCTTTAGAAGGAAGGCCCCTATCTGGTTTAGGACTCCTATGCTGTCCAGACAAAGATTGTGACAAATGGACAGGGAGCTCTTCATTTTAAACGCACACACATGAAAACTACTTTCTGAGGAGGGGAGCTACTTGTCTTTTATGTTAATGAAGAGTGTTATTTGTGCTTATATATGGTGGACAGATGCTTAGAAAATATAGGTGAATTATGTGGTTGAGTTGGACTTTAATGGGGAGAGGGGAAATGTATGTAGAGCAAAAGCTGTAAAAAATGAAGATGGTCGGATGAAGATGAGTTATTTTGGAAAAGGTAAAGATGACAGAGGGCATTTGTGGAAATCTGGGTAAGGATACCAATAAGAATGTGGCTTGGAGTTGTGAGGAGTTGCCTGGAATTCAGTGAGGCCCGGAATTTTTGGATGGTGAACAATTAAAATGGCCTTTGTTTCTTCAAAAACCAGTAGAGCTTAAGGCATGAGTTTTAGGTACATGACTATTGAAAAGTGGAAACAAGGAAAAAATGATATTTCTTGGGTACCTCTAGTTTTAGGAACTTTTTAGAAAGCCAGGCCTGGAAGGGAATGAAACCTGGAATCTGGCAATAGACATTCAAAATTGAAGAAACACCTAGGTCTCATACCTATTAAGTCAGCAGAGGATTTACTACTAGAATAGATAGATGACCTAGATTCAAATGTTGGCTTTGCACTCAGCCGCCATATTATCCTGGGCAAGTTTTTTGGCCATTCACTACCTTAGTTTCTCCATCTCTAAAACAGGATTAATAATAATATCTATCTCAGGGCTTTGATGAAGAATAAAAGAAAATTTAGAACAGTAGCTGGTACCTAGTAATGCTCAGGAAATGTTAACTCATAATTATTGTTATTGGAAAGGCTGAACTAGTTAATTAAACACATAGATATAGGAACCCTGTAACATAAATGAGAGCTGATAGTCCTGAGAAGAGCTTTAAGGAGTAAGGGCTATGGATCTTCACATTTTAGTCATGAGGAATCTAACAAAATCAAGTAGTCTCCCATGGACTTCCCTTGGTATTTTGTCTTTAACGCATCATTTTGTATGTGTTAGAGAACTTGCTTTTCTAATGGCATCAGATGCTTCCTTTATCAGTAGCAATTTACAGCAATTGATAGGACAGTGGGGATACTTCTGATGGCAAGATTTGTTGGTACTAAACTGATCTGTAGCTATGATTCTTGCCGTAACCCAATCATTTGTGTTTAGAGTTTTAGAAATTAGTACATTATGTTCTAGAATAGTGAAGAGTTGACTGTTTTCTTAAGTGTACTTTTACCCGATTAAATAATTTAAAAACATTTTTAAAGCCTTTAGAAAAGGAAGAAACAAGTAATGTTGAAGAGCTACAATCTGAAGAAACTGCTATTTCTGACTTCTCTACTGGTGAGAATATTGGACCACTTGCTTTACCAGTTGGGAGGGCAAGGTAAGTTTTTTCTTAGTATTGTGATAAGAATAAGAGTGGAGGGTAGGAATTTAAATTGAAACATTGGGGAAAAAATATGTGTCTAGCCTAGATCCTTCTCTCCCCTTCATCCCCCCATCCCTAGATATGTATACCCACCTCTCTAAGGATAGCTTTACTAGGTATCCCAAACATGACCCAAAAGGTTGTGGTGAGCTTCCCTTTCTCTAGTCCCCTATACCATTTGTTGTCGTTGCTTCTTAAATTCTTTCCCTGTGTCTAATCTGGTTCCCCTCCAATCTTTCTTCCTCACTGCTGCCAGAAAGCCTGATTGTGTTCTTTCCCTGCTTATAAATTCCTCAGTGGTTCTCCCTGCCTCATGATAACATCCAAATTCCTTTTAAGTGATATATAGGAGCCTCTCTTGATTAGTCCAATGGTCCTCCACCAGGGGTACTATGCTTAGCAGGCATTTGGAAATTGCAGGGTACTTTTTGGTTCTCATGATAACTGAGGGGAGGTATGGGTCTGGGCCATAAATTATAAATGTCCTACAAGGCCTGAGGCTCTCCTGCCCAATGAAGAATGATCCCACCCTGTTAGAAACCCTGTTGCCTGTGTCTTAATTGCCAGCTTCACTTCCTGCCTTCTCCCTGTGTAGCCATGCCTGGCCTCCCTGACCTCCAAAACCAAAAGTCTTTGCAATCAAGAAGTTTTGGAGGATATAGTCATATAAATAATAACAGAGAATAGTAAGTGTAATAACAATAATTATGAAGTGACTCTCCATGGTAATTTTTGTTTGTTTTGCTGTATAGAAGCTTCTAACATTTTTATGTAGTTAAATTAACATTTTCTTTCATGGCTTCTTAATTTTAAGTCCTATTAGGCTTTTTTTCTTTTCTCCCCTCAACTTAAACGTTAATTATTTGTATTGTTTTCTCCAGCCAGTGTTTGCTGGGATTTGCCCATATGCTTATCATTTCTTTGCTCTCCATTTCTTCTTGTGTTTCAGACCTTCCTTCTGGGATTATTATATTTCCTTTTTGAAGTACAATCCCTTAGAAATTCCTTTCCTGAACATCTGTTGGTAATAAATTCAGTTTTCATCTCTTTAGAAAAAAATTAGGTCACATTTTTGGTAACTTTTAATTTTGATATACTTTCAAATTTACAGAACAGTTACAAGAATAGTATAGGAACTTCTGTATGTTTTTAACAGAGATTCAACACTTATTTACATTTTGCTGCATCAGCTTTGTCATTCTTTCTCTTATTCTTTCTCTTCCTCTTCCTTTTCCTCCTCCCTGATTCCTATCATCTATATAATATATACATCTCACACACACAAATTTTTTATGAAATATTGACAGGATGTCGGTGATACTGTACTTCTTTACTCCTTAATACTTCATTATGTATTTCCTAACAAGTACATTCTCTTATATAACCACAGAACAATGCTCAAAATCTGGAAATTTAACATTGTTACAGTACTGTTATTTAATTCACAGTCCATATTCAGATTTCTTTAAGTGTCTTAATGACTTCAAACATCTTTTCATGTACTTATTGGCTTCTACTTCTTTTTTTTCCCCCAGCTTTAATGAGATATAATTGACATATCCTTATAACCTTAGCTTAATCTCACACCCTACTTCCCCTCCCACTGAACCTCTGCATTTGCCATGTCAAGCTTTCTGCTTGTATTAGCTCTGATCCTAACACTGTCAGCTATGTGAGTCTTGAGCTCGATGGTGTACCCTTCTCGCACCTCTTCACTGGGTGAACTATTTAGGTGCATTTTGCCACTAATTTCCAGATTTTTGTTTTTGGGATATCCTTCATGATACTTTTGAAAAGAAAAATTCTTGACTGATTAGCAACCTCTACCTATAATTTATTCTTCTTACTCTTATTTTTAAGGCAGTTAATTGGACTTTACACCATGGCTCACAATCCTAATATGACCCATTTGAAGATTAATCGGCCAGTTATTGCTCTTCCTCCCCTCTGGGTAAGGTGTGACAGCTCAGATCCTGAAGGCACCTGTTGGCTGGGAGCTGAGCTTATCACAACAAATAACAGCATTACAGGAATTGTCTTATATGTGGTCAGTTGTAAAGGTGAGAGCTCACTCTTACTATGTTTATAAGTGTATTTATTTGATAGTTATTGTTTTGTGGCTTTTACTAAAAATGGATATTGTCAAGAGGGAAGTGCACACAATGGAACTTGTGTTAGTCACCATGAATCTACTCTAGTGTGTAACTTGTAGCTTGTAGGCGATATTCCAGAAACACCAGAAACAGATCTGCAAAAGTCTATACAGGAGTTTATGGCTGTTTGGGTTTCATTTGATTTGTATGTGTGTATTTTTTGGAAATTTTCATTGCAGGATAGAAAATTGAATATAATGATGATATAATTCCAATTTCAGAGTAGACATATAATTATATTTTTGGTGGTACTGACCTTTGTTGCACTTTCATTCTTTTATAAATATTTCATTTATCTGTGATTTAAAATTTAATTTCAACTATTATTAATGTTAAGTTGTGGTATCCTCAGAATTTGAATTTTCTAGTGCTAAGATGTCATTATGAATTATATCTTAAATTTTTTTCTTTTTTTATGTCCCAAAGCTGATAAAAATTATTCTGTAAATCTTGAAGACTTAAAAAATTCACATAAGAAAAGACATCACTTGTCTACTGTAAGTATTTTACAGTATTATTTTCTTTAAATTATTATTGAACTACCTTCTTAAAGTTTCTTTCACTCATAATATGACTAGATATTTTTCTGTAGTATTAAAATATTTGTATTTACATGTCAACTATTGACTAAAGTTAATATACATGCCTTCTTGCCTTTTAGCTTATATTTGTGATTAAAAATAATTGTCTAATTTTTCCATTTGGAATAAAAGTATGGTGCTTTCTCTTTTGGGAAAAGAATCAAAGTTATTTTGATAATGGGCCTTTGGTCATGTGAAAGCATGGCTAATGGCCTGCTGGATGCACTCTTTTCAGGTTACAGCCAGGGGCTTTGCCCAGTATGAGCTCTTGAAGTCCACTGCCTTGGATGATTCAGTCCCAGCATCACAAACTGCAATCACTTTGGATATTTCCTGGAGTCCTGTGGATGAGGTTCTTCAAATTCCTCCACTCTCTTCAAATGCTACTCTGGTAGGAATGAACCCTATTTTCTGTTGCATTTACTCATTGTAGGTTTCCTTTTAACTTGCTTGTTGCTGGTGCTGCATGCTTCCAGTCCTAACCCTTCTTGAGCTCTGAAAGGCTCAGCTGACCCCTGAAGTCTCACCAGGGCAGCCAGTGGAGATTTTGCCAGGTGATCTTATCTATCAGTTGCCCACAATGCTGCAATTACGTAACTTAAGAAGTTTCCAGTGATAAAGGCTTGAGTTGGGACACAAGTGAAATCATTAAAGAGAGTTATCTCTGCTGTTCTTAAAAGAGTACAGAAAGAGAATGGCAACACATGAAAAATCATTGTACTAATAAGCCTTTTCACCCTGTATTTACATTTTTAGGTATCTGCCTTAAAAAATTAATCAGAATTGCTAACAAAAATATATGTACGAAGATATTCACAGTGATATAGCTGTGTTTTCAAAATAGTAAAAATAAAATCTGGATATTCAATAGGGAAATGATTTCCATAATGAAAATAGATTTCCATGATGAAATGTGATATATTCCTTGAAAATCATTATTAAAGTGTCTTTAATAAAGTAAGAAATGCTTGTTATTAAGCAAACAAAAGGAAAAAGATGTGCTTTATGAAATATATTTTTAATGTATGCACAGTTTGAAATTCAAGTAACTATGACTCTTATGCCAAGAAAATGGGATTATTAGTGAAAACTCACTTTGGGAACTTTTTAGAATATTAAAGTGGAATCGGGTGATCCCAGAAGTCCTTTGAATCATCTTCACAGAGAAATGAAATTTCTTCTTGTGAGTATGCTTCTGGAATTTGTAACTTGCATTAAATCGTTTGTTACCATAAAAATGTTTGCTAAAATTGTTATTTAGTTTTGTCTCCTTCAGAATTGGTTCCAAATGTTATGTGTGCATTGGATTCTCTTGACAATTCAGACAGTTTAATTTTATGTGGTAGTTGTCCTTACATTTAAAGGGAGCATTCGTTAGATAGTTAATAGTTATAATT
This sequence comes from Macroglossus sobrinus, assembly GCA_004027375.1. NCBI lineage: Eukaryota > Metazoa > Chordata > Mammalia > Chiroptera > Pteropodidae > Macroglossus > Macroglossus sobrinus. Next base: position 75,291 of record PVKZ01001897.1, on the reverse strand, counting down.
CTTCAGCATTTTCTATTGAGTATTTGTTTTTTATTTATATGATGGATTCCTTTTTTTCCAGGAGGGTTAGCTGGCAATTTATTTCAAATGCGCATATAATCTGCTTATTAATAACTTAGGTTATGATTGATGCTAAAGATTAATGAGCACGTACCTGAAGAATCTTACATTTCAATAATTTTAGCTCTACTCTACACATTGAATCTCAAGGGGGTGCCTCATTTTAATGCAGTAGAAATTCCAAATGTCTTAGCCTGGTATACAAACTCAGTTATATCCAGCCACTGCTTTCTTTCTTTCTTTTTTAACTTTTAGCTTTCTTGAGATATAAATTATATCCCATTAAGTTCACTTGTTCAGTGTTTTTTAGTATACTTACTGAGTTGTACAGCCATGACCATATTTAATTTTAAAGCATTTTCATCACTCCAGAAAGAAACCCCGTACCCATTAGCAGTCACCTCCCACCCTCATTGCCCCTGGAAACCACTTTCTGTAGTACTTTGTTCCTTTTTATTGCCGAATAGCATTCTGTTATATGGATATACCTCATTTTGTTTATTAGTTCATCAACTAATGGACATTTCAGTCATTCCAACTTTTTGGCTATTCTGAGTAATGCTGCCATGAACAGTCACATACATGTGTTTGCGTGACATATCTTTTCACATCTCTTGCATGGAGTTGCTGGTTCATATGGTAACTATGTTTAAAATTTTGAGGAACTACTGAACTGTAACTGTTTTCTAAAGTTGCTGTGCCATTCTACATTCCTACCAGCCATGTGTGAGGGTTCATTTTCTACATATTCTTGCAAATACTTGACGTTATCTGTTTTTGTTTTGTATTTTATTATAGCCATTCTAGCGGGGATTAAGTAATATCTCGTTATGAGGCATTTTCCTGATGGTTAATAACATTTAGCATATTTTCAGGTTTCTGTTGGTGCTACTTATTTTTTTTAGCTTAATCTAACACCCTACTTTCACTCCCAATGAATCCCCAACCCTTGCCATATTGAGGTTCCTACTTTTATAGCTCCAATCCCGTCACACTTTGTCACTTTCTGGTGTTTGTGTCTTAATCTGCCTGGTGTACCCTTCTCCAGCCTCTTTGCTGCATGAGCTCTCTGTGACATCTTCACCTAGGATGATTGCATTGATCCCCCAGAATGGCTTATGCTGCCTATGCTTTGAGCTGCTATAGAATTCCACACATACCTCTTGTCAGAGTGTTCATCAAACAGTAATTTGTTTATTTACCTGGCTCTCTCATTAGACTTCAGTGCCAGATAACCTACTATGCTCATAGCAGCTAGTGTAGTACCAAGCATTCTTAATATTTTTTCCTCCTATTATTATTATTTCAATGTTTGTACAAAATTTGATACTTTTTCTACCCTTCTCACCTTCTCAAAAGCTTTTCTTTCAGGATCATTGCAGTGGGCTGCCATAATACTTCCATCCTCATGTCTCTGTCCTTCTCTCTTCACCCTGGCAGAGAGTTTATACATTCAATGATTTGACTAATGCCTTTGAGGAAATTCCAGATCCCATCTTTAAGTTCCCATTTTTCCTACTTTCACCAAGTTATTTCCAGTTTGAGTAGAGTGCTATTGCCTCAAACTCATTATGTCCAAAATGAAACATGAAATCTTCTCCAGACTAGATCTCCAGATCAGGAATCTCTGTCTGGTTCCACCATTCCTTCGATTTCCCTTATATAGTTGACCCTTGAACAACACAGGGGTTAGGGGTACTTACCCATTCTCACCCCACCCAAACACTAGACAATGACTTTTGATTCCCCCAGAACTTAACTAATAGACTCCTATTGACTGGATGCCTTGCTGATAACATAAACAGTCGATTAACACATATTTTGTATATTGTATGTATTATATTATATACTTAAAATAAGCTAGAGAAAAGAAAATATTATTAAAATCATAAGAAAAAACACATTCACTGTGTTTATTGAAAAAGTATGCATATAAGTGGACCCACATGGTTCAAACCCATGTTGTTCTAGAGTCAACTGTATTTTACTTTAATAAGAATTATTTCTATCACCACCACTTACTACCACAGCTAGAAGCTGCCATGCGGTGCTCGATGGCTCTGATATTTTGCCTGAGGCAAGTGCAAGAGCTGGCTCAAGCTCTTTCAAATACATGTGTGTCTTTCTAACTTGCAAGTCCGTGCTTTGTTATAATCCCCCTTATAAATTCACCAAATCTTAGATGTGCACAGGGCCATAGTATCTCTGAGTTCAATCCTCTGTATTTTTATAAATGGATAGGAGAAATATATTGTTGTTCCTTTGAAATTTCTCTTCCTGTGCCATCTTAGTTAAAGCCTTTCTCACCTCCTTCATTGTTTCTCAACAGGGAGCTATTGGCATTTTGGGCAGGACCATGCTTTGTGGTTTGGGAATACTGTACACATTTCAAAATGTTTAGCATCCTTACCCTCTACCAAATTAAATGCTCTAAGTGCCCCTGTACCCTCAGCCGTTGTGACAATTTTCCCAAAGACCTCCTGGAAGTAAAGGGTGAGATCACTTCTTTTGAGAAGCATAATACTTTCTCTTTTCCTTAGAATCGATCCTGGGTATTTCTGATGAAGGATTTCTAAACTACTTGATCATATCATCTTTCTTGTCAAAAAAATCAATAGTGGCTATTGTCTTCCATGTGAAATAAATATTTTTAAGTTTTAAGATCACTATTCCTGTCTAGCTTCTAGTCCTTATAATCTTCTTTCCCAGTATTCCTTAGGTATTTTCTACACCTTGGTTGGAATCATCCCACCTTCTTCATCACATTCCATGTTCCTTCCCTACTCTGTAGCTAATGGTTTCCACAATTGAGCTGGAGTTGAGCTGAAGCTTCACATTATTTCTCTGGCTATTCCAGCCTGACTTGACCCCTTTCCATAATACTTTGGTTTAGATATTGTATGTATAGGAATATGCATTTGTATTATTTTTATATAAACTTCCATTTAGTTATTTCATCCATATTGGTCCTTCTTAACCCGAATTAAAAGCATCTTCAGGGAAGGCTCATCTGTCTTGAATCCTATAACATCTTTGCATGTAGCATTGCAGTTCAGAACACCATCTTTGGATATATGTCCTGCCACTGTCAGTTAGTTACTAATCGTGTGACCTTAAGCAAGTTACATAGCCTCTCTTAGCTTCAAATAAAATAGAGGTAAATATTAATATCTATCTTCCTCATAGAGTTTTTGTGAGGATTAAGTGATGTGCTAATATGAGAAAACAGTTCCTGGCATGAGATTAAACATTCAAGAAATTTTATTGTAACTAATATTGTTACTAAATATATCCTTATTGATTAAACAGTGTTTTCTGCTAACAAGCTTTTGGATTTTTTTAATCTCGCATAGGTTTTGGCTGATGGTTTGAGGACTGGTGTAACTGAATGGCCTGCGCCTCTGGAAGCAAAATCTGCTGTTGAACTTGTGCAGGAATTTCTGAATGGTGTTTGTTTTCCTAATTTATGCTTCTACCTTATTTTTCTTAACTGGGAATTTATACTTATAATATTTAAATAAGTTGTCTTTTTAGTCTTGGTATTTGTAGTTGGGATGTATTAAGCTATGAGGTCTGTCATGATCAGAAGGATAACTTGCATTCTGAATTGCTAATGGAATGGCCTAAGTAATTTTAAGAATAAGATTTAATTTAAAATTTATATCCTGCAACCATACTTGAGACTGTAGGAGAAGGTGGATTGGAACAGTATCCTTCGAGTGCCCATCATATACCTGACATTGTGCATTAGGGTCTTTCACTGTACCTCATTTCATCCTCCCACCCCTGCTTGTTGAGTATCTGTATGACTTCCATTGGAGAGTTAAGTAATTTGCTAAAATTTCTAGTTATATTTTTACCATTCTCATTTGCCATTTGGAAAAAGATCAAGATGGAAATAATTTGGAAAGCAGAAAAATTACATCCAGAATTAATAAGCTTTTGCCACTTTCTAGACTTAAATAAGCTGGATGGATTTGGTGATTCTACAAAAAAAGACACAGAGGTAAGTGATTATTATCAGTTAGAAATATACACTGAAATAGCTTTTAGAATGTGGTTGTACGATTATCTTTCATGTTTTGCCGTCCATGAATTAAATGGATCTGGTTCAGCAAAAGCATTGTTTTGAGGTTAGTTAGTTTTTTCTTGGTCTTTAATGTCAGCACTGGTGATTTTTTTTTCCTTAAGACCTGATAAATAATTTTAAAGAGACCTAATGTATTATTATTAATTGCTTAACTGCAGAAAGGAGAAATGAATTTTAATATACTATAACATGGTATTACATTAATATACTAATATAAGATGGCATGTTACTATTCCAGTGGTGGTATTATTAAATTAATTGTGTTGTCATTTGACAAATAGTAAAATGGAGAAAACAATAATTTAATTAAATATTTTTACATGAAGGAAAGTTGGTGCTTGTTTTTAGGTATCACAGCTTTAAAACAATTTCAGGGGCCCAGCTTTTCATGGTCTGTTGATTTGTTTTTCTTTTCTTTGTGTACATTCATGGATCCACATTTTCTAAGAGCAGCGTTTGAAAGCTTATTGGCCTTAAATTATTTCACTTTTTAAAAAATAAACTGAGTATTCTCTGACACTTCTTTTTCAGACAGTGAAGCATGACAGTGCTGCATTTGATCGTTCCATTGAGTGTCTTTTCACAGTACGGTGTGATCTTGATTTTGCTGAGCAGCTGTGGTGCAAAATGAGTAGCAGTAGGTGTCCATCAGGATTGTAAAATAAAATTTTTCTTAGGGTTACTTTTAATTTAAGTCTTTGGAAATAATACAGCGTGTACTACTAGTTCTGTGTGGAAGTCTGATTCCTCAGTTTTACAAATTTATTTCTAATAATGCACTGGCATATTTTACTCAAGAATTGTACTAAGACAAAGCAGTTTGTAGACTCTATTCCTCTCTCCTGCCTTAAGTAGAAGACTTAGATTATGCTCTGTTTGTGTGAACCAAAACATGTATCGTAGTAAAATTGCAATTATTAGAAAAAGGAAAAGATATTTCTTAATATTTTACTAGGTGTGTTATTTTGTGGCAATCAGTTTAATTTCTTTCTTTAGAAATGTATTGTCTTTTTTTTTGCATTTTTCTTTCCTCTTCATCTATAAAGTACAGATACTTCTTTTCCTCTTCATTTGTGTATCCCTAAGATTAATGACATATTTGATTTGCAGAAATACCATGAAAATAATGTTAGACTGACTTGTTTTTCAAGGTGTGATTTCATATCAGGACTTGGTGAAATGTTTTACATTGATCATCCAGAGTCTACAACGTGGTGATATACAGCCATGGGTAGGTTTAATGGTGTGTGTTGAACGTTTTCTCAGCAGCATAGCATGACGATTAAGGACACAGTTTCTGGAGCAGACTGACTAAGTTTGAGTTACAGCCCTGCTGCTTACAAGCTGTGTAAACTTGGGCAGATTCCTTCACTTATGTATGCCCCAAATTCCTCATCTGTAAAGTAGGAGTAGGAATAATAGCTTCTTCATAGTGTTGTTTTAAGATTAAATAATTTAATTCATACAAAGTACCTAGCTCATTGTTGTTATTGCTATAAATGATAATTCTCATATACTACTGATTAGGGTACAAATTGAAACACTCTCTAAAAAGTAATTTTGATAATGATCCTCAAATTGTCATGACCTTTGAATCAATAATTCTTGTGTCAGGATCCATCCTAAACTCATACACAAAAATATGTTTCAAGATTTTATGTATCAGAATAGTCATTAGAGAATTATTTATGGTAGCAAAAAATTGTAAATGACCTAAATTTTCACTATTAATGGACTAGCTAAGTAATAATATAATCACATAATAGTTCATATAATAGTTGCTAAAAATAATGCTGACATGATGTGGAGAATGCTTATAAAGATCAGTAAAAAGAAAGGAGTATACACTTTTATTTAAAAATGTAAATTTTGGAGAGAAGAACATGGAAGCAAATATACTAAAATGATTTAACAGTCGCCTCTAGTGGAGGGTTACAAATGGGTTTTTCCAACTGCATTATATATTTCTGTACTTTATGAATTTCCATAATGAATTTATTCTTTTATAATCAGGAAAAAAACTAAACAAAAGCTAGAAACAAAAAGATTCGTCATTTAATAGGAATTATCTTCAATAACGTGGCTGCCAATTCATGGAGATAAAGCTTTCATAGGTGTGAACAAAGCTACAATCCAGAGCAAAGGGGTAAACTCTCTGCCCCTAATGGGCATAAGTCATTTTAGGCATTTTAGCCTTGGCCATTTAATTTTTTCCTGAGTTTCTGTGTTTGTGAAATGTTTACAAGTATATCCCTACCATGTGCAATGAGTGCAAATGAAGTGAAAATAGTTTTAAAAAAGAAAATATAAAAGATTGTGATGGAAATTAGAGACAGGAAGACAGTAATGAAAAAATGTCAAATATTTTAGGTATGTTAAAAATTTATTGTTTAACATTTGGAACACATGTTAGGTCTGTAAATTTAGAGTTCTTTTTAATTTGCAAATGATCAAGTTAATATGCTGGATATTGTAACCAAAAGGAGTTTCTTATAACACATGTATGGGCCATTGAGGGAGAGTTTTCCCACAGCAGTGGGTTTTCAGTGTAGTTGAAGATGTTCAGTTTGAGTAAAGATGCCTGATAATGTTAGCCAGGAGAAGAGAATTCCTAGTTGTCAAGCATCAGAGGACCAACTCTGCCCTCTCATTGGTGGTGGAATTATATCTGGGAGTGATAAGTTTAAACCCTTTCTTAATTGCTTAGGACTTTAGCAAATGAGGCAAGAATGGCACTTTAGAAACTGTTCGTAACTTCTGGACTTTTATTCAAACAATTCACAGTATCTGGAGACTAAAGATGAAAGCTTATAATTTTTAGCTTGTAGCTAATACAGTTTGCTTCTCTTCCGTATTGGATTTATTTGTGGTTTTATAAAATTTTCTTGATTTCTAGCTTCATAGTGGAAGTAACAGTTTACTAAGTAAGCTCATTCATCAGTCTTACCATGGGACCATGGACACAGTTTCTCTCAGTGGGACTATTCCAGTTCAGATGCTTTTGGAAATTGGTTTGGACAAACTAAAAAGAGATTATATCAGTTTTTTCATAGGTAAGTTCCTTTTCCAGCTCAAAAAATTAAAAAGTGCATCACATTTGTCATCCCATAGGTATTCTCATATTTTATCTTTCTATTTGTCCCTAGTCATTTGTAGTCCTGCCTTTGCTCCTGGTTTACTGTGAGACAAACATTTTCATTCTGTAACCTTTAGTTTCCCCCTTGATAAAAATATTAAAGATAATTATAGCTTTTGTTTGTTTTTAGTTAAAACATTTTGAGATTCTATAAATCCAACACTTGGTTGTTTTTATCAGGGCAAGCTGTGATCATTTTTAGAATAAGTACTGATATATATTTATGGTATAATGTGCCAGAAAATTTGGCCATTTCTGAGGAACTGTTCAGCTTGAGCATCTCTTTTATGTATTAACTATGAAGATTTTTACTTAAATTCCTTAGCAGATGATATCTAAAGCTTGTTTGTATATTATTTTTCATAAATAGGTCAGGAACTTGCTTCTTTGAATCATTTGGTAAGTTTATTTTTTTCAAAAGTTGATTTTTAAAAATTTATTTATTCTGTATATATTATTAAGTGCTTAATCTGTGTCAGCCTCTGTCCTAGGTCCTAGGAAACAGATAAATGAGACAGTGAGCACCCTTAATACTTGTCTAGTAAGACAGACAAAAAGGTATCCCACTTAGTGTCATTTCTCATTCTTTATAAATTTATGATGCTGACAAGCCAATGTACTCCCACAACTCTCTTTTAGCTAAAATGGTTGGGGAATGCCTTTCTTTGATAGGCTCTATAAAGGAATTTTTGTTTTGTATTCTCTTGACTCATTGCTATTACACATGAATTTCTGTTATGCACAAATTTCAAAGAAGTTGTGATGTTCTTTAATATAGTGATTCAAAAGAGATTTCTAGGTTCAGGGTTTTGATTACAAGATTATGTCTCTAGTGTTTTGATTTAGAAGATTTAGGAGATTGAACAGCATCTGTACTGACCCTTGACATTCATTAGAAGATCATTTTAGAAATAGCTTTGTAGTATCAACTTGTTTGTTGTTTGTCTCATAAAAATGCGAGATAGAAAATTCTAGCTATGTCTATTGTGCAAAATAAGACTCAACTGGATTCTTTTTGCTATTCAAATTTTAAACATTTATTAAGGGTATGTGGAAACATGCTCTTATAAAAAAAATTTAGAAAATAACATTTTTAAAAGTTAGAATACTGTATAGGGAAAATATTTCTTTAATCTTAATCTTATCCAAACTATGAATTCCCCTCTAGTCATTTTATTTGCCTTTTGTTTTTTCTTTTAGTATGGTTTGACTCCAAACTTTTGACACAGTAGTTCTTAAAGTTGAGAATCTCCAGAAGACTTATTGAAATGCTAATTCCTAGGCCACAGTGACTCTGTAGGTCTAGGGCTCAGGAATATGTCTTTATAAATAAGCCATCTCCTACTCCAAATGATTCTGATGTTTTTTTCTTACTGTATTAGTTTTCTGTTACTGCATAACAAATTACTACAAACTTAAAGGCTTAAATGAACACAAGTTTATTATCTTACAGTTTCCAAGGGTCTGAATTTGAACATGTTTTAGCTGAGTCCTCTTTGCTCAGGGTTTCACAAGGCAGAAATCAAGGTATCAGCTGGTTGTGTGTTCATTTGGAAGCTGCTTAACTAGAGAAAGGTCCGCTTAGAAGTTCCCTCATTTGTTGTTGGTATAATTCGTTGACTTGCAGCCCTATGACAAAGGTCTCCAAGATCCTGATCTTGGACCAGGATCAGTCTGGTCTTAGAGGTTCTTGTTGGTCCTTGCCATGTGACCCTCTCTACAACATGACAGGCAGTTCGTTTCTTCAGTGCCAGTAAGATAGCATCTATAATGCTTCACCTTCTTTTAATGGGCTACCTGATGAGGTCATAATAATGACCATAATCTCCCTATTGATTAATTCAAAGTCAAACAGTAACCTAATTATGAGACTGACATCCCATTTTATTCAGAGGCTCTGACTTTACTCAAGGAGAAAGGATTATACAAGATGTATACTCCGAGGGTGGGAATCTTGGGGGCCACCATCAAATTTCACCTACCACATTTACCATGGATTATTTCTTTAGGATGGATTCTCAGAAATACAATTAGAAGATCTGAGCATTTTATAGTGCTTGGCATACATTGCAGATTTATTTTTTAAAAGATTTTACCAATTTACCAGTAATATATTTGAGTGGAATCTTATCAATACACTTGCTTAATTTCTTGGTACTTCAAGTTTACTACCTGTTTTCAGAGGTGGACATTGTTATCAACCTAGCAAGAGTGTTGAAGTTAAGAATTACCTTGTGGATTTGCCATTTATTCCATCTAGAGGAGTTGGTGGGTGGCATTAGTCACCCACTTGAGCCTCCTTGATGAAGCAGTTCTGTGATTTGCCTTTACTAGAAAATATGTGTAATGGTTTGCTTAAAACATTCTCAGGGAAGGCTTCACTTATGGATTCGTTAGTGGAATAGCATTGAAAGGTAGTAAATTCTATCTAGCTATGCCTTCTGTGTCTTCCCCCTGCCCCCACCACCGTGAATGAAGCATCCAGACTCAGGTTTAGCAGGCATAGCTATATTTTTTTTAAAGATTCCACTTATTTAACTCCCTATTTTACTTATACGTTTTTCATTCCAGGAATATTTCATTTCTCCATCAGTAGATATACAAGAACAAGTATACCATGTTCAGAAACTCCACCATATCCTAGAAATATTAGTCAGTTGCAAGCTTTTCATTAAACCTCAACATGAGCTCCTCTTTTCTTTAACACAGTAAGTATTTCTTTGTGGTTTATTACTTAAAAATGTATTCTCTTCTGAAGTAGTTGCAGGCAAAATATATACCTTTTTATTATTAGGATAGAATCTTTGCATCTTGTTTTCACAATAGCAGAATGGTTCTAAGTCACTCTCAACGGAAGGAAATTCTTTGGATTCTGAAGGAATCAGGTTTGACACTTGGTTCTAGCACTTTCTAACTTATGGAGAAGTTTCCTTTAATTGCATTTTGTTTTTTTTATCTATAAAAAGGATCTAACAACCTCATGTTTTTGTTATCAGGATTAAATGATATAATGTGTATCATTATACTTAATCAGTGCTTAATAAATATTAATTCCTTCTCTTTTTTTTACATACTTATAAATTTGGGCCAAACTAATTGCCAGCCATCTACATGATAACTGAATGGAATTAAATGTTATTACTAGACCTCTGTTAATAGTATTGCTGTAATTTTAAGAGATTTCTGCCAATGAGTTTGACTAAAATTGGTTTGGAATAATCTTCATGCATGGATTGCCATTGTCTTATGTGTATTGGAGGCCTCAAACTGGAAATTAGTGAACCATCCAGTGGAAGGACTGGGCTTCTTTTTCCCTGTACCACCACTGCCTTTTCCAAAATAAGAATTTGCCTCAGTTATAGAGGGAAATTTTTGAAATCATATTAATTTTTTCCATTAAAGATAAGTAGTATACATAAGTTAACACTTTAATTCCCTAGACTCTGAAAACCATGGAGGCTGTATCTTTCTCTTTTGCTTCTTCATTTTTCTTTTTCTGAAATTTCTTTCTCCTCACTTAAACCTTTATTTGGGCTCAACTTAAATATATTTATGTTTATGAGAAATGTGTCTACTATTAATTTTTTAAAAGTGAGTATTTCCTTTCAAAGAAAGAAAAAAAACCTAAGTTTTGTTGGGAGGTGGGTATTGTGTGTTTGTTTTTTACTTTTGTGTCCCTAAAAGTATTGTTGTTGATGTTGTGGTTAGTGGTATTCAATAAAATATTTTCCCTATGAGTTTTAGGTTACTAGAAAGACTTTATGTCCAAGTGACATTGTTTTCCCAAAAAGAGGTTTATTTTTTATTTTTTTTAGATCCTGCATTAAATATTATAAGCAAAATCCCCTTGACGAGCAACACATTTTTCAGCTGCCAGTCAGACCAACTGCTGTAAAAAACTTATATCAAAGGTAAGCAACTTAATAATTAAATTATACTTAAGTCTTGTCATGATTTCAGGCAATTTTGTTGTCTGTTCCATGTGGACCTCATGACCCAAACTGCTTCACCTCTGAAATCTTAATTATTTTACCCCCTCTCTGGCCATACTCTGGTACAGTTCTCCTGCTTTCTCCCAGACCTTTTGTCTACTCTCTTTAGACTTTTAGGCCTCAGCGTCTTTCATTTTTCTCTCAATTTGTTATTCCTTTGGTAAACAGGATAGACCATATAGCCAGAAGGGAAGTAACAGATTGGAAAAAAAGTCATCAAGGTAATGACAAGGTCAAGGGTATGGCAGTGGAAGTGAGACAAGAATTTGGGATTGGGAAGGTAGAGGCTAAGATGACAGATTGGCCATCCATATGGACACTAAGCTTGCCTCAAACGATGGTCTTCCCTTAGCATATATACTTTAACTTTCTCGCATAGTCAAGTTACTCTAATTATACTCTCTCTCTATTTAGTTCTCTCTTATTCAAATCCTAGCACTCCCATGAAACTGCTCTGGCAAAGGTTGCCATCGGCCTTCTACTTGCCAAATTTAGTGGACAATTTGCAGTAAAACAGTGTTTTTTAGCTCCTTGTGTAATTAGCAGACCCACCAATTCTTTCTCTCCGTAAACACTTATAAGGCAGTTTGGCATTAAACACAATTGCCTTCTTGAACCTACCCCTTCCTTCGTTTCTGTAACCGACGTAGCATTCTGTCTTAATTTTAATTCTACTTCTCTGGCCCACCTCCAAGACTGAGAATGATTCCCTGTCAAGTTCTTCTTCCTCTCCCTCTTTCTTATGTATGAATTTTTTTTTTTTACCAGAAGTCTATTCTCTGCCCTCTTTTTTTTCTTTCTTTCTACTTTCCTGGGTGATTGCATTCATACTCAAGGCTTCAATTCCTCTGGGCTAATGATAATTTATAACCCATCTCTTCAGCTTCTCCTGAGCTTCAGACCCATGTTTATAAATGCCTATTAGATATGACTCCCCAATTTCAGTGCCCTGTGTAGGTAGTTTGAACTCTAAAAATTGTGACCTGTTCATCTCTTCTTCCTTAGTGCTTATTACATAAGGACTTCATTAAATGACTATAAAGGAAGAAAGGAAATAACTAGTTTTTTTTTTTTTCCTTCGATGTTTTTTCTTAGTGAGAAGCCACAGAAATGGAGAGTGGAAATAAATAGTGGTCAAAAGAAGGTGAAAACAATTTGGCAACTGAGTGAAAGTCTACCCGTAGACCATCTGAATTGCCACAAACCTGGTAAATATGGTTTGTAATCTATTTAGGTAAATTGAAAATGAAAATAAACAAAGTTTTACTGATGGAGATTATTATAATAGCTCTTGTGTTCAATTTTAAATAATTTTCCTGACTTCTAGATTTATAACATTTATTCTGAAAAAAATCTTGAAGGGGTCCTTTTTTTTCATCATACTAGATAGAAGAACTTTTTTTAAAAGAGAAGTGATAGGGACATAGGAATAAAAATAGGCTATAAGATTAAAATGCCATACTTCACATTTCTGTGCACTGTTTAAAATAGTAATGATATTTTTGCCCTAATGTTTTCTCTGTATCTGGAATAAGGGTTGAGATTTCTAGTATTCTATCAAAGATGGTTTACATTAGTCAAAGAATGTCTTTCAGTCCCTGATGTAATTAGCTGGTCCACCAAGTCTTCCTCCTTCAGTAAGCACCTATAAAATTGTTATCTTCACATATGTGGATTGTATGGTGCTTTCATCTTTTATTTGGTGTAGGTCTTAAATGGCTGCATTCAAATATTGCAAGGATTATCCAAAATAAAATCTGTTGGTTTTAAGAGAGAATCCAAGAAGATTTCAAAAGCCTGTTGTTAACCATTACTGGGAATACAAATATATTGTCTTATTTAAAATTATTTACAGAAAATGTTTATCCTTCTACCCCAAAGATATTTTTATTCAGGCATGATGAAACTTCTCTCAACTAGAATGGAAACATCTCTGTTCATATGACTGAACTGTTTAAGTCCTAAAGAAACTGAAAGAATTTTCCTGAGAATCATCAGTTAAAATCATGCTGTCTTTTCTAAGTGTGGTACAAAACGTGGAAGCTATGAAAGATTGAAAATCAACTATATAAAAATAGAAAATTTTCTGTATGGCAAAAAATACCAGAGGCAAAACAACAGACATACAATACAATAAGCTAGGAAAAGAAATTTGCAACTCAAGTTCAGAAAAGGGGCTATATTCCCTAGTAAAGAAATTTCAAATCAGTAAGAAAATTACTAATAACTCAATAGAAAAAATGATCAGTTAATACAAAATAGTTTACCAGAAAGGAAATTCAAATGTCATCTTAAAAATAAAAAGTGCTCCGCCCCACCTACAAGAAGAGAAATGCAAATTTATGTTATGTTATGTTTTATATTATCTTTCACCTATCAGTTTAGCAAAGATCAAAAAGTTTGATGTCACAGTGCTGGCAAGGACATGGAAAAACACCCATTGCTGATTGGAATGTATAGTTGTACAGCTTCTGTGGAGAACAATATCCACCAAAATTTTATAAGAATATGTTTTTGTCCCAGAAGTTTCATTAAGAGGAATTTATTCCACACATATAACCAGATGTGCAAAAAGACCTATGAACAAGGTCTTTTTTATTAATTACTGTATTGTGTACAGCTGCAAAATATTGGGGAAAAAACATGGAGAAAAGGTCAGGAAGGATACAACCAAATTCCCAAGGTGTGGAATGGTGAGGGCAGGAGTGGTTTTCAGCTTTGGCTGAATATTAGAATCATCTGGAAAGCCTTTAAAGTTCTAATACCCAAATAAAGTAAATCAGAATCTCTGGAAGTAGAGCCTGGACATCAGTAACGTTTAAATTCTCTAGGTCATTTCATTGTGCAACTAAAGTTAAGAACCATCAGCTTAAACATATTATTTTATCCACATATGTTGTTTCAAGTGTTTTTTTTTTAAGACATGTATTTTATGATTAAAAGAAAGTTTTTAAAGACATGAACATATGTGATACATTTTGAAAAATGCTGTTTTAAAATTTTATTACATAAAGATTAAACCTCTGCTTTGAGGAAATTCATGCAAGATTAAACACCTTTTTCCAATGATGCTGAGTAAGTGAAATATACTGAACATATCTTTCAGTCTTTTTAATGCAGTTTGCTTCAAATAGAGTGAAAGTGATTTTGAATGTTAGAGTTAAAACAATTTATTGATGCATTGGTCCAATGACTCCTTTTATGACAATAAAGAATTTTTATGAAATTATATATTTGTGTGCTTAGAAACACATTCAAACTCTATTTTGCCTTGAATTTTATAACCTTTTCTACCCATCACATATTCTTTGTGTGTTTTGTCTAGAAATTTTTCAGTGACTTTTGGCCCAAAGCAAGACCTACTGTTCAAGGAGGACCTCATTTGTATTCAAACAAAGCCCTGGTTATAAATATTAGAGCCTAATAATGATTTTTTTTTTTTTTGCTAAATATATATGTTTAAGAAATTAGACTTTTATTGGCCTGAGCTTTGGTCAAATACTAGTTTTTTTTTTTTTAGAATACCTATGGTATGACACTCTTAAGTAAAACAGTTGATATCAAAAGCAGGAAGACTTAAGAGAGAAAAGTAAACCTTTGTCTGCTTTGGGAAGAAAGAATAATGATTTGGGATTCCTAGGAAGAAAAACAATATCCAGTAGAGTTACTCACCCAATGGTGGTTCAGCAAATGATTATTGATAATGGTGGGAATATGGAAACCAAAATGTTGGCCCACAAAGAAGTGGATATAATTTCATCTAAATGTTAATTGTACCATTTATTTTGAAATATAACAGTCATCAGGAGAAAAAAAAATGGATATGTCTAGCCCTAAGATTGAAAATCCTAAGGAGATAATGTTTTCTGAAATATATATTGATTGAAAAAAAGATGGTTGTTAAACCATAGTGGATGAGGCACAAAAAATAAAGCAGTATGTTTCCAAATTTAAAATATTTAATTTTTTTAAAAAATCTGCTTTATATTTTAGTTTGTTTAGTTTGTTCAGTCATGTTTTCAATGCGCCAAGAGGGTTTACTATTTAAAGGAATTGTCCTTACTGATTTTTGTCTAACAAATTCTCTTAAAGTAGAAGACACATAATCATTCAGACTACCTCTCAATTATTGTAAAATTCAGCAGTATACATGGTAGAAAAGCCATCAGGGTATAAGCAGTTCTGATCTCACTATCTTTCTGGTTACAGATTTTTCTGAATTAACATTAAACAGTAGCCTGGAAGAAAGGACATCCTTTACTAACATGGTTACCTGCAGCCAGGTGCATTTCAAGTAATATGTGCTGAAGCGGGGTCCTCTATGAGGTAGTATGTTCACTTTTTGTTCTCTTTGAATGATTTGTAATGTGTTAAGTACCTTAAGTTTTAGTACTTTCTATAAATGCTGGCTTAATACATTGGGAATATGGATTATTTATCAGTAATCACATAAAAGGCTCACCAGATGTTACTGAGCAGTCCAAGTCTTTAATTTCCTTTCTACCTTCTGTAGTCGAGTTAATAGGTCAGTTTAATCATAAAACCAGAGAAACAAAAACTTTTTTTTTGAGTGGTAATATCTTTGTACTTTAAATCTGGATAGAGAGTAGAAAGAGAGTTTGATTTCAAAAACATTGATGGAAGGGAAAAATCATAAACAGCCATATCAATGTGACATTGAAAACAAAGGTTTGTTAAAAGCAATTTTACCCCAGCCCAATTGTAGGACTAAGCCCCCAATGTAAATACCATTTTAAAATGTTTAATCTGAAATAAGATTAACCAAAAGGATTAATGGAGAAGCATTTTCTACTATCTTTACTATGTTTGTGTTTCAAAAACAATATTAAATAGAATCAGATGAGTAAAATACCTGACATTCCATCCTAAGCCATGTTTTGTTCCCAAATAAATGGAGATTAGTTAATTTTAGCATAGTTAAGAATAAAATGAACACTTATTTTAAAAACAAAATATCTAGTTACTGAAAAGATATATAAATTAAATATATGATATCTGAGATTTTTCTCAGAGTGAAATGAATTCAGAAGAGTATTATGTGCTCATTTGCTTGGTACTCACCTAATGCTGTTCCCTGGTTGCCTAATAAAACTTACAACCTGGAAGAATTGTTATCTACAGATGATTAACTTTAACGATCATGTGTAGGAGATCTCTGAAATGGCATTCATTTCTACATTGAAGTAATGTTTCTGGATAGATTTAAAATGAAAATAATCAAGTCGTAAGACAGTTTGTACAGTATGATCCCTTTTTGCAAAATGAAACTAGATGCATAATATATAGCAGAATATTAACTTTGACTGAGAGGGGTGAGATAACAGGTGATTTTTATTTTATTTATTAAATGTTTGTTTTTATTTTCTAATTCTTACATCCCAGCATAAGACCCCAAAAGAAAAGAAAATTATTACAGAGCCTGAAAACAAAAATATATGTAAACCTTTAAAGCAGAAAGAGGAGGAATATCTGGAAGATTCTCTCTGAAAGATGAAGCTGCAAAATGGTATTAACCCTGTATCAGTTCTGGCTCCGCAGGAGAAGCATTAGGAGAACCGCAGCGATTAGTACACAGAGGGTGCAGACCGTAGGTACCACGATCTCCGTCGCCATCTGCATGTGACTTAGCAAAGGCTCTGAAATGGGAGAGAGAACACCACCACAAATGGGAATGTGATCATTTTAGCGAATCTAGCTTAATTCTGAAAGTTTTAACTACATTGAAGAAACTTGGAATGGCTTCACACTTTCTAATTCTCATTTTCTATGAAAGAGAACCTGGTGAATTAAATGTTATAAAAAATTATGTGAGGGCTTTGGAAAATACTTCAGAAAATATGGGATAAAGAAATGCCTGACACAGCTACTGTAATAAAATCTACATGTAAATTAATACTTGTGCTTACCATAATTAATCTCAGAATATTAGCAGTTATATTCCATGGTTTCTATAATTTTCACTGGAGGGATTTGTAAAAGAAAAATCTGTAGGAAACATTTCCAACCTTTCAAAGATGTTATTGTATATCATAATAGATACAGGAATTTATATATTGAAATTTTGTATGGTAGTTCCTACATAGTTAGGTAAGAGTCTTAAAGAGTTAAATGTTAAGCATATACCATGTACATGAATAGGGTAGTGGACATTGATGTAATATCCACTTTTAGGTTTTGTGTCAGACATCATGGTTACCAACAGAAATAAGACACAGGCTGTGCTCTCATGGAGTTCATAGGCTTACTAATAAATTCTGCATCATGTTTCTACATGATAAAATAAATTTTATTTTAGTTTAATGGAATGTACATCCTTAGTGGCTATTTAGATGGGATAGAGGAATAGGCACAGTGGTATATTGGCCTGTAAAAATAGCTGAATTGATAGGATTTGGTCTAGCACTTTCCACCTCTGATACCACATTTAAGATGACTTAGTTAAAATAAGAAGTGTATTTCTCTGATTGTCCTTCTGGAGAGAGAAAGACAAAATTCAAAGAAACAAATGATATGCCACTGGCATTTCTTGATGTATAATTGCCTCTTTGTTATTCTACATTGTAGCAGTTTAGATCCCATTTCATAAGAAATGATGCCTTCTATGAGGTCAGGGACCTTGTTTTATTCATTGCTATATCCCTAGGGCTTAAAACACCCCCTAGCTAATAGTGTTTAACAGTTACTTGCTGAATGAATATAATATCTGAAGTTTTTGACCATTTTTTCCATTTCATTTGATATAATAGTTGAATTTTCTCTACCTTTCACAAAGCCCACTACAATAAAATGGTAGATTTATAAGTTTACAGCATGAATCAGAAAGAAATCTAGAGTGGGTAAAATATTTAAAATGCTTGTAAGATAGAAACTTGACATTGCTTCAAAGTGAAGAAAAGCCATTTTTAATTGTGGTTTTGGACGATTGACTTAGGATAGATCAACATTTTGAGACTTTGGTAATGTCATTTTCTATATAAGTATGTGGTTTAATTATCAAAGGGAAGAATTAAAATATACTCACCTGCAGCAAGCATCTGGTTATTGATAGAGCAAGTTTCTAAGGCTTGGAAGTACCAACTTTCCACCTAATAAAAAGCCATTTGATAAGTAATGTTGTCTTATACTAATTTTTTGCTGTTCAAGTTATTTTTGGAATAATGTGGAATTAAAAAATTTAATATGCTTGTAGCTTAGTTAATGTTTATTGAACACCAATGTGCATCATTATGAGGGCATCAAAACACAGTATTCTTGAGGAGTTTATAATCTAGTGTTTTTCTAGTAATGCAAAACTAGTGAATGCCTAGTAGCCATCAGTCACTGCTTCCATGTATAGTCCCACTGGGTTCACTCTAAAAGAATGTTGGTAAACAAGTGAGATTTATTTTTTAAAATTATTTTTATTAATACACTCCAAATTACAATTTGTTTTTCCTGCCATTAGGTGCAGCAATATAGAGAGCTGATAGAAAAATGTGTAATTTCAAAAATGTGATTGAAAATGTTTGGTAGATTTTAATTAAGTTTGATTATTTTTTAATCTCATTTGAGAACCAGTGCATTTCTGTGACTGCCATTTGAAGGGAAATGAAAATTATATGGTCATTATATATATGATTTACTTAACTTTTCATATATGTTGAAGAATAGGCAGTATTTGTGGTAAGATACATTTAGAATAACATTTAACTTAAAGTCTCTAACCTAAAGCAAACAGGACTCCTACATAACCTTCATCTGCCCTTAATATTCTGTCTGCATGTTGGGACTGAATTTTAATGTGTGTTTGCCTCATTCTAAGCATATAAGCAAAGAGGTTGTACAAATTGGGGGAAGAGACAAAGGATCATGCTCCCACATAACCCTGTCTTCTTTAAGGGTGGAAAGAGGACAGGTTCTTGCCAAACTACACCCTAGCTGCCTAGCTCTTCTAAAATCCAGAGTGAGTAACATGGATAATTAGTCCTACCTCTCTTGGACTTGGAAACCCATTGGCAGTGATAATCTTCTTATAATATTGAACTGAAGCCTTTGGGTAGCGTGGCTTATTTCTGTTGTTAAATTCGACGTAGTAGAATCCATATCTATCTGAGTATCCTTTCTCCCATTCAAACTTATCCAACAGAGACCAGGAAGTATACCCTTTTATATCAGCACCATCTTTTATAGCTGCAAAGACATTTTTTGGCATATTTAATGTATTTTATTTACTTGGAAAAATAATATTTTTGAGATTTAGAAGCACGTTTTAGTCAATCATGTACATTATCAAATTTTGTCCAAGTTAGATAGAAAAATTCATGAAGAGTCTTAGTTTGTATCTTACCTTTTAGCATTTCATTTATATATCCTTTAAGGTATTGAATTCTCCACTCATCACATAATTGGGTACAGTGTAATTTTTGAGATGCTCCATTTTCCATCACATATATGGGAGGATCACCATATTGAGTCTGAAAGTCATAGTAACAAATATCTTAAAAATTCCAACTTACAGATGGGTTTCTGAGTCTGAGGCACATATTGGCACACTTGGTCAAGCCTTCCATATTATAATTGAGTGTCTTTAGTGCTTAGTAGATGCCAGTTTGTACATTTATTTAAATAGGCATGTAGGTAGGTAAGAGGCAAATTCATATGAAAGAATATGTTTTGTTAACAAATTAGCATTATTGTAGAGAAAATGTATTTCCGGTCTTGTTCTTTTCCACATATTCCATTTCAGATGAAAAGGGCAGCAAAATAACAAAATGTGGGATAAGGCGTTTAGCTATATTTGTGTACATTGAAATGGCTATTCATAGTAGGCATGGGTCTCTTAGGTCTATATCTAGAAGCTTCTGGAGTATGAGTAACTAGATTTATTTTGTTTTATTAACTTTAAAATGTAAGCACCTGTGCTTTAAGCTAGAAGACCATGAATTCAGGTCAAAAAATGCCTTTTAAATAGCTTAATGTGATAATCACCTGAGCAAAGTTGAGGAGTCTTCTAAATCCCCATGGCACAGAATATAGCCACTTAGACCCCAGATCAGGCCAGTTTGGGTCAACCAATTCTACTAAGTCACGATCATTCTGGTAGCTGGGACCCTGGCGGGAAGGATAGTTCCTTTCTGTGATGTACCGAGTCGTAAAATGACCTAATCCCAAGAAATCAGATGTGCCTTTAATGTAGCTCTTTTCCTGGAGTGTGAACACTGGTAACCGTGACAGGTCCAGGCCTTGCTCTGCACTCTTTCTTCCTATTAAGAGAGAAAAATCGAATTTAACAGTTTTACTTTCTAACAATCATTTTATGTCCTATGATGATTAAGCATGTTGACATATAACCTGTTATCCAAACCCTGGGCTTTGGGATTCATTTGTATGGAAAGTGTAACCTGAGCTTTTTAAACTGGAATGTTGACATTTGAGTACTATCCCAAATTTAAAAGTTTACATTGCTTAAAAGTAATACTTTCACAGATTATTCAGTAAGTGGTATGTGGACAAATGTATAGCTATCTGGAACAAAGTAGAATTGGATTCCTATATTATTCCTTCTATCAAAATTGGTAATTTTGGTTGCCCCTGGGAAGGGAACGAGAAGCCCAGTGAGTGGGGGTAGGATGTGGTCATGTTCATGCAGTGTTGTAAGTGTAAGCTGGTTGTTGGGAAATTTTGTCCTTGCTTTCCAAATTGTAAACATACATATATGTCCTTTCACTGACCAGTTCTAAATCTGTTTATCCTATATGTTACACATGTGAAAGAATGTAATGTACAAGGATATTCATTGTAGATTGAATGGCAAAAGGATAGAAACGATCTAGATGTCTATCAAGAGAGATTGGTTAAAAAATGATGGGATCTCCATCAGTGCAACATTATGCAGCCATTAGAATGAATGAGCAGCACTTTGTACACCAACATGAAAAGAATGCCAAGATACACGTTTAAGTGGAACAAAGATGCAGAGTGTTGCATATAATAACAGGTACCACCTAGCAGCAGTGTTTCTGCTCACACGTGGACAATCTGTGTCCAGAAGTGTGCTTCCTCCTGGAGAGGATAGGAGCAGTGGGGAGGAGGAAGGTCAGAAGTCTGACTTTTCACTTTTCACTTTCAACGTTTGCAATGTGCATGTCTTTTTGTACAATCTATGCAGAAAAAAAGTTTTAAATAAAAGTAACATTTTGGGAGTTGATAAAAATATAACCATAAAAATGTTTACACAAAGGCTATTGGTTTAGATTAAATGAGTGAAAAGTTTGTATTATTAAATACCTTTAAAATATTAGCATTTTATTACTTTTACATTTAGTAACTTTAGAAAAACTGCAAGTTATTGTCATTGTGCTATCGTAATATAGTAACCACTCACCACATGTGGCTATTGGAATATGACTAAGGTAACTGCATCTTTAGTCATCTCGAAGAACTGAATTTTTAATTCTTTAAACTTTTAATTTAAATAGACACAAATGGCTATAGGCTATCATATTGGACATCACAGATATACATATAATATATATCCATATATATCATCTATATATGTGTATATATATAAATACACATGCATATCTTATATAGCATTTCCATCATCACCAAAAGTTCTGTTAGTCAGCACTGGTCTAGAATTACTTTCATACATATATTTATTGTGAATAAAAAGGTACTTGAGATGCCTGGAAGTAATTTGTGAACAAGATTTCAAGCAAATGCTTTCACTACTAAAGAAAATATTAACTGCTCAGAGGATCTTTCTTTCCACATACAAAGGGAAAATTCAGCCAGTTTCCACTTGAGTTATCACAAAGTTGGTGGGGTCTGGGAGTTGAAGTTGATTGGCCTTAAGCCCAAGAACTGCTCTGTGACAACTAATCACTGGCTTTTTTAGTGCAATCCTGTTCTGCCTCCTGCAATGGCCTCTGAGGGTCCTGAGAGAGTGATATGTACTATGTGAATGAAGAGATGGCCCTCAGGAACACGGGCACTGTCGGTCATGAGGGTTTTTTCCTTGTGCATCTTGAGGAAATTGTTCTCAATATTTTGAGTGTCACAGAACTGGTTATTGCCAAAAGATTATAAGAGGTTATTTTGTCTAATTCCTCATATTCAGATGGTTAGACTAACATCCAAAGAGATGAAGCACCTTGTTCAGTAACTCATTGGTCAGTGGCAGAGTTGCTGCTGCTATTCTAGATAAGTCTGATAAATGGTGCTTTAAAAATGGAAAGTTTTGAAATGTTGACAGTCTCTCTTAGTCAAACATCCAAGTTAGCCTTCTTGTATGAGACTGTAATCTATTTCAATGTCATCCCTGTCTCTTTATTAGTAGGGTGCATGCTGGTACATCTAAACACAGGTAATACATTTAGATTCCTAAAGCCAGACACTGCTGGTTGCCTGCTTAGTAGTCCCATACTGTCTTCTTCCATGCCCTCTTTCTCACTCTCTTCTCAGGGGCTGTCTCTTTTGTATGAGTCCTGGTTCCTCCCTAGCCTTTGAGAACCTAGCCCTAATGGTCTAGAGCATTCCAGGGCAAGTGACAGTTCTGTCCCTTAGGCATAAAAGGAAGGCAGCTTCAGGTGAAAACTGTTTTCAGGGAAGATTTTTCTTGTTCTTAAAAACAGATATGACAGAGTTATTTCCTTTTGTCTGCCTCTGAGTGGGTGTTGATATGTGAAGAAGTGATGCATAGAGCTGCTGCAGCTATCTTGTGACCATAGGGAATAGTGATGGGCTAGCTAAAAGTGCCTGAGTGAAAAAATGGAATGAATCTGGGTCCTCAAAAACATCCCTGAAGGCTGATTGAACTAAGTAGCCCTAGACTATCCTTTTCTGGACTCAAGTGAGATGATAAATTCCCTACTTTCCAAGAGATTCTAGTTGTAGTTTTCTGTTATGTAGCACTAAACAGCATTCAGACTGAAACAACCTTGTGAGCTCTACTGGTCTTTATTCTCTTCTCTGACACTGGAAAATACCTTGGAAAGTATTTCTCAAATGAAGAAACTAGCACTAGAACTGACACTGCCTATGGCTGTGTCTTTGACTTCTCTCTCCCACCTCACTGCAGTTAAAATGGAGTGGAGTGGAGTGAGTGGAGGAGACTGGAGAGCAGAAGACAAAAGCAAGCTGCCCAGAGACCTGCTAAATTTTTCTCCTGGGTTCTGAACTCAATTTCCATGTCTAGGGGTCTGGATGTTTCCCGTCTCTAGCCCCACCCCAATTCAAATGACCAGTTCTTGATTTCTTGGGGGCTGGGTTATTCCCTTGAGTGCCTCACCCAAGCCCAGTGTGTTCTTCCATCCCTGCCTTTTGGTCATTTCACTTGAGTTCAATACTGTTGCTGTGGCATCTGGAGTTTAAAAATGGGACTTGGCTCACCGATACGCTCCTTCATGACTTGGGGGTAGTCACCAGCATAAATGGGGTTGGCAAACCAGCCCAGGCAGAATTGTAGGTATCTCTCAGCTGCTTCTATGTCCTTGGGGTTACTAATGTCCATGGGTTCCCCCCAATCGCAGTTTAATGAAATCCCCACCAGCCCTTACAAGAAAAGAAAGAAAAGGGGTGGCAGGTAGAAATGACATCGCTCCTCTGGGCACTCTTCTGTTCTCAGTACATGTGTGGTGGTAAAGCTCACCTTTCTGCTTGCTGCGCCATGTGCTGTTGTAAGAATGCCAGGCTTGGGCGTGGGCCTGAAAGAGGAATGATCATCGGAGATGTCTGACCTGTCCACTTCTCTCACCTTCTGTCTGAGTTGGCCTTTCCTTCCTAACTCTAGAGATCCAGTTGAAGTCTTGTCACATTCATGAGTCCAGCCTTGACCTCTAGGGGCACTTACTTTCTTTGTATGATAGAGGAAAATTGGTCTAAATCTGGCATAAACACATTAAGTACCACTTTGTGCTATTTCCTATTTCTAAGATTTCTTTTAAAGTTTCTTGTATTCCTGATTGTCTTCTACAGCAATTACATAGTACTTTTCCCATAATGAGCTCAGGAAAATACCAAGCATCTGGAAAAATCTTGAGAAATGGAATTCAAAATGTGCCGACCGGCCTTCTCTCTCTATTCTCTACCAGTGATCCACTGATGTCTTCAGAGCTCTGCTCTTCAAATATTCACAGTTTACTAAGTCATAAGACAAATTTAGAAAGCTCTCTTCCTAACTAGAATTTGAGGGTCTGGTATGTCACCCCTTGCCTTCCTGCTTGATTAGATTATCCACCTTCTGTTCAGAGTTTGTTGAGGTTTTCTGTGATGTCTCATACTCCCATTCTCCAGTCATCATTACCCATACCCTCATATGTGTGTGTCCTATAATGTGACCCAATTCTTTCCCTCCTTTCTCAAGCCTTTCCAGTAAGCCTGTAACTCGTGGAGAGTCTCCATTGTCTTTGAATGTCTCCTTCACTTTTGTGCCCTAATTGAGCTTGGCTGCTCCTTAAGACCACCTCTACTTCAGCTTATCCTGGCACAGGCCATTTATTTTTTCTCACATCACACATACCTTACGGAAGTGTCTGCCTTACTCTTTATTGCTGCCTCCAAACTGTTTCTCCTTCTTCAAAAACCCCAGGTCTCTTGAAGTCCATGGTATCAGATGAGCACTCCTAACCTCTTCTTACTGCTGTCCTTCACCAACCTCTAGTTACATCTCATTCATTGAAGATTTTAGCCCTAGTTTACTGTCATGCCCCCTCCTCTGTCACCATTCCACACAAGACAGTTTAGACCTATAGGTGACAAGTTTTCTCATGCATGTGCTCCATCCCTTGGCTAGATTGTAAACTCTAGATAGCAGCCACCATATTGTCTTAGTTGCAATGTCCAGCAGAGCACTGCATGATAAGACACCCACATAAATCCTCATGGAAGGGAAGTGGACAGTGCAAAAGTGCTATGGAATATGCTGGTTTTGAGGTAGAATGGCAGAGGACTGAGCTCAGTCTCGAACCTAGGGCAGGCTGAGTTGACACTGAGGCTTATCCCTCCACATTAAATCCAGCCTTCCCTCCCAGAAGGACCCACTTCACCTTAATGATGTGGTGTGCTGCCTTGTACAGACCCATGCCGTGGAGCTTCAGGCCTGGTGCGTGGTGGCCGGTCTCATATCCTTTTTCTGCCATTGTCTACATGGATGGCAAGTGGGGACCACAGGATCATGAGAAGTGGCAGAGTATACTCCAGGCTGGGAAGTGGGTTTCCCCGCTGGGGAGGGACCCTGCTTACCCGAGGATCACTGAAAGTGACCCAGTGCTTCACCCGGTCCCCGAAGGCCTCAAAGCACATATTGGCGTAATCACTGAAGTACTTGGTCATGCTCACATTCTGCCACCCGCCATACTTGACCTGGAGCAGCTGCAAATAGACAAGTGGGGAGAGAAGCAGGTGCCCCAAGTGTCCGTCTTCAGAAAAGACCTTTGGAGCCAATTGGCCAAGTTTGTGGGAAAAACATGGGTGATTACTGCTACAGAGGATGGTTAGAGGAAAGGAGAGCAAAGATACAGGGTCTTGGGCATTAAGACTTGAAGACGGTGGCAGTGATGAACCGTGAAACAACATAAATGTGGAGATGAGCTGTGTGACATACCTTATACAGACAAGATGGAGGAACTTGATAGATTGAATACTTTTTTAAAATTTGCTAAGGGAAGAGGTTCAATAATGGTAAAAAAAAAAAAAAACCTTGAATATAAGTTTTGAAGAAATAAGGTATAATGGAAGCTCTGATTAGGATTTTGGGGGCCGTGTAGAAGTTCAGAAACCTCCCAGAAATGAGAGTGGGTTCTGCTTTCTTCAGCAAAGTGCTCTCCTGCACCCAAAGGCATCTGCTAAAGAGTGTATTTCTCAAAATTCACCATTCATCAATGTTACCTACCAAGCTCTCCTTGGTGGGTTTGAGGGGATGCTCAAGGGTTAGGTTAGTGAAAGCAATTAACCAAGGAAGAACCTGGGAGGAAGTTTCCAGTTCATCTCCCTAAAGCCTGCTCTATGGCCTCAGCCCCAATTTTAGAGGTCTCTGGTGACTCCCCTTACCACAGTACAAACCCCGGTCAACTTAGCAGCTGAAGCCTTCCAAGTTACTTGTGCAATCTCCTTCCCCTGCTGCCTGCTCCCCAAATTCTTACTGAATCACTTGCCCAGCCCCTCCCTGCTTCCTAGCATGCTCCCTCCAGCTAGAAGATCCCTTTTTTTCACTTCATGCCCCAACCCTTCAAAATGCTGGTAGGACTCCATCTTCCTAGCAGCTCCCTGTAGCTATGTCTCTATCCTCTCACCTCCTTCTGTGTCACAGAGTTACATACACAGCTCCTGTCCTGGTTAGGCCATGATCTTAGTGGGGCCTTGATGAATGAATAAAAATCACTTGAATAGTGATATTCTTAAACATATTGGGACTTAACGGAAATCGCTTGGGGAGGGGATGTGGCTCGTACACGAGCATGTATGGTGCTGGCTCAAGCAAACTGGAAAAAAGGCTAAACAAACTTGTTAATTATGCCATGTCATCAGATTTTACTCAAGAGATGTTTCTTTCTTTATAGTTTGATGTCTTGTTTTTAGGGCAATGTTTTAGAAAACCACAAAATTCACACTTATCACTTATTACATATGTCGGTTAAAATCTCATGATCTCCCTGCCGTGGGTGAGTCAGATTTCTTCTTTACCCCCACTCACTTTTCAGTCCAGACCCCAGTCTTTGCCCCCATTTTGACTACCCCAGGTCCCCAGATCAGGCTCCCTCCTGCTGAGTTCCCCATGGGCCTCTGAGCCTGCACAACCCTCACCTGCGGGAGATCCCAGTGGTGCAAGGTCACGATGGGGGTGATGTTGCTCTTCAGAAGGGCATCGATGAAGTCGCTGTAGAACTTGATTCCCTTCTCATTCACTTGGTCATCTGAAGGTAAGATGAAAGGGGACTTGACAAGAAAGGACCATGGCCTTGGCCTTCTGAAATGCAGCATTTAGAAGGACTGAAGGAACCTCAGCCCACCAGCACCTGGGTCTCAGAGGGGTGCTATAGGTACTCCTGGGAACCCAGCTACCTGCAGTGCCTGTGAGAGCTGCTGCCAGAAAATACATGTCTGCGGGCTCTCTCTGCAGGACTCTGTTTTCCCTACAAAGCCAACAAGGCCAAAAGGGTCACACTTGCATTGAGGAGGTTCTGCCCTAGCTCACCTCGCACACCAGTGGGTAGGAGCCGGGGCCAAGACAGGGAGAATCGGTAATGGTTCACGTGCAGCTCCTTTAGCAGAATGATATCTTCCTGTGCAGACAGGGCAGGAGGCAGGCAGGGTTACTGGGGACCCTGGGGTAGGCAGGTAGGGGTCACACTAGGGTCCCCCAGGCCAAGGCTCACTCCTGTACATAGCCCTAGTGAGTGAGGAAGCAGCTGTTTCCTCATTTATACGATAGGTGCAATACCACCTGCCCTGGCTTCCTCCCGGTGATGTGCCAAGAGTCAAATAAAATGCAGGATAATGGTGGGGGCACTTTGAGAACTCCATGTGGGTGTTTCTAATAAACTTGGGGGTGAATCCCCCAAGAAATCAATCCAGAGAAGAAAGTGGGTACTGGGCAGAGGGACTGAGGATGAGCTGGCCCCACTCCACAGGGGGTCAATTCACTTGCAGGGACCTGGGGTTTGGCCACTGTTGTCTATGGGCTCTGGAATCATGACATTGCCCCTCGGTCCCATCACCTGGACCAAGACCCTGGCTCAGGTGAGGCCCTGCTTTCCTTTCTTCCTACATCTACCTTTCCATAGCCTGCACACACACCCAGTCCCCAGTCCCCAGTCCCCACTGACCCTGCATCCTTTGGTGGGGGTGTTTAACAGAGCACTGGATTGACATTGCCACCTGGGCTTCCCCAGTATGTTGCTGCCCACCACTCAGCTAGGTGAGTGTTCAAACACACACACATCCTTCACTCACCTGGACCTTGTAGTAGCCATCACATGCCACATCTGCTGTCTCATACCCAAGCACCTTCCCCTTCCCGCTGTGCGTGAAGGCATCCCAGATGCTGGGCCCTTTCCCATCCTGGTCCCAGGCACCCTCTGTCTGGAAGGCAGAGCTGCCCACACCCCAAGAGAAGCCTGCAAGCAGAGACCCCAAGCCAAGTTCTGGGCCCTCCCATTTCCCACCTAGCCTCGGGAGTACAGTCTATGCCTCCTGGGCCATAGGGCAGTCCCCTCCCCAGTAGCCTGTCCCTGTCTCTCTAGGAGTGGGAGCATTTGTGGCCGCATAGGTGAAGACATAATACATTAAAAACATTTTTTTTTTGCGCAGTTAGCTCTGATTTACATACTAACTGTATAATAACTTTTAAAAAATTTGATAGGAACTTTTTTATTTGAGGACAACTACATGGAATTATATTCCACATTCTACCTGTCTGGAAGCTAAAACTCCTTGGTGAGCCAGTCAAAGTGCGTAAGCTGACAGACGGACAAACAGAAGAATGGACATACCAAGTGGGAAGGTTCCGTAGTAGAAGGAGGCCTCTTCTGGAGACCCTTTCCTGGTGGCCCCCAGCCTGGATACCAGCAGTAGCACCCACCAAAGGGTGACAGCCAGGACTGACTTCATGGCACCCGGCCCTCCCCCATTCCTGGAAAAGTACACCTAACAGGTACAGGCCCACACAGCCAGGGCTGGGGGGCCTGATCACAGCTTGGGGCAAGGCCAGGAGAAGCAGAGGACAGGATGAGGTGGTGATGCTTTATTTAGAGAAGCGTTGGCTCTACTGGGGGCAAGCTGGTCCATGGGTCTGCTGGGACCCACCAGCAGAGGCTGAGGATAGGCACCAGTTATGATTCCTGTGTAAAACTCTAAGAAGGAGATGAACACTAGGCTTGGGGAGCTCCAAGTTTGATGGGAAAGGCTCTGAACCATTCCCAGCCCTTGAGTGTTGGGAGAGACCCCGCCCATATCCTTTGAGAAGCCCCAATATAATGGGGAAATGACCTCTGCCTTAGGGAAGCTCCAGTCTGATGGGGGAGGCAGGACAACCACAGGGTTCCTGAAGCACCCCCACCTACACATTGTGGTATGTGTAGAGGAACAGACTCCTCCCCAAGCTGGGGACCACCAGTCCTGAGGGGTCAGGGTGATTCCCTCCCACTGGGATCCCCTCTCTGATGCCAGCCTAGCCAGCTTACCTAGGATTGTCCTCAGTCCCAGACACTGGCAGAGCAGCAGCTGGTGGCCAGAGGGCTCTCAGACTGACCCCCAGGGCTTGTGCTAACCCCCTGAGAGCAGAGCCCACAGCCAGTAGAAGGCTCTCGGTTGGAGGCGTGGTCAGTGGCCTAACCTCGACCAAAAAAGAGCTTCAATAGCCCCATTCAGTGGGACAGGCAGGAATGCTGAGTTGGCCTGTGGGGCCTGAGTCAGCAGCCCAGCAGCTTAGCCCCTGGGCATGGGGCATGCAGTCAGCCCCCTCCCAGGGCAGAGGGGCAGTGATCCAGTCCTCCTGGCCCTTTGTAGGCCTGATGTGTATGCCGCACCTTAGGCGGCTAAGCTTAAGGTAGGGATGGAAGGGCGGGCGGGGATCAGCGTATGTGGGCATTCGTCTCTGTGTCTACCCCTTCCTGCTGTCAGAGAGAATTCACTGTAGAAGGTAAAGTTGATTTTTTCACCTCACTCTCCTTTCTTTAGACACCTCATTTCTTACTTCCCTCATTCAACCAGGACTGCCTGTTGTAATACACCCTCTCTGGAGGCTCAGCATCTCCTCCCCACCCTCATTGTCCAGGTTCCCCACCTGGGTTTCCTTCACTGTAGTCCCCCCACCTAATAACCTTCTCCTCTCGCAGCTAGCTACCTTTGCCTCACTCAACCTGCAGCCTTCTTGCCTTTAGCTGAGCCCTCACTGTAGCTTTTTCAGTTGGGAGGGGTTTATCCCTTTTATAGTTGATTAATTTCTTTTTATTTATCTTTCAGGTCTTCCATGGATAGCAGCACCTCCTCCAGGAAGCCTTCCAGGACCAAGTTAGGAACTTGTTAGGAACAAGTTAGGAAGTCCAGCCCTGCACATCTATGTCACCTGTTTTTGTGTGTGCACCCCCTGCCCACCTGTAGGTGCCTGAGAGGAGGGGGCATGCCTGCCTTGCTCACCCAGCTTTTCCAGAGCTGGCACTGAGTTGGCACTCAGTCACGTGAGTTGAATCTAAATGACTCACAGTAATTATCCTAAAAATGGCTAATATTTATTGGGTGCTTCCCAAAGTCCAGGTGTTTTCACATATTGATCTGCTTAATCCTCCCAGCACCTCCTATGGCAGAAGCAGCTTCAGCTTTGGTTGGGGAAAGAGGGTGTGAATTTCTGGGCCCCCAACAAGGACAGGTTTGTATTGCTGTGCAGACAGAAGTGGCCCCTTTGGACTTCATATCAGCCTGAAGGTGGCCCTGCTCTGAGGCTGGCACTATCCTGAACTCCTCTGTGCCTTGCCGCCCCAGCACTTGTCTAGAGATTTGCAGAGGGAGGCTTGGGAGTAGGTGCCTAGACAGAGGCAGGGACTGTTTTCTCTCTGGCTCCCCGACCCTACTCCAGCGGCTCAGCTGGGGGCTGCGGATGACTCCCTTGGGCTTTCACTGGCAAAGCCTGTGGGAAGGGTACAAAGGCTCTTTCCCTCTAGACTCTGAGGCTCCCCAGGCACATTCATGAGGCATGACTGCTTCTCAGTGGTTGCCAGGCCTGGTCCCTCAGCAAATACCTGGTAAAGGGATGGAGGATGCTGTAGTGCTATCTCCCCATTGTCTGCTCTCCATCCTTTCCTCCATAAATACTTCCTGAGTCTCCAGCAAGTGCCCTGGGAACCAGAGTGAAACAGGACTTGGCCTGTCCCCTCTAGGGACTCTAGTCTGATGGGGGAAGGTGAGGGGAAAAGGAAAGGCAGGTGGCTCCAAACTTGGTTCAGAGTGACCAGATCTCTAGTGGAAGGATGGACAGGACACTGTGGAGGATCTGGGAGGTGGGGCTGGCTGCACAGGGGAGGGGACACTAGACTGGATACTTGTAGGATAGGGAGGTGTTTGCTAGATGGTGTAGAGCAGGGAAGGCAGAGAATGGATAGAGGAAACAGCATGAGCAAAGGCCCCGAGGCATGTTTGGGTACCTGGAGATCTTCTCTCCCTTTGCATCTGTCCTGCAAAGGCAGAGCTGTGTCCTCAGAGTGAGCAGCTACCACTGGACAGCTACCATCACAGCTCTCTCTCGTATGGGTGGACTGCTGAGAGTGTCCAAGGTCAGTGATGTGCCATTTACACTGGAGCTGGTACCTGCCTCTCTAGGTTCATGGGCTCTGGGGACTCTGCTCTCTGGGCTGAGGTAGGCAGGAAACATAAAACTTTAACTGCTGATGCTATTTCTGAAAAATGCCCACAGAGCCAGGGGCCCCGTGTTTGTGTTGGAGGTTCTGCTGGTTGGCCAGACATGGCCAGGGTGGCTTGGGATCTGTCTGTGGACCCAGTCTCCACTGCTTGATCCTGCTCTCTTCCTGTGGCTCTAAGCCTGGCTCTGGCTGGAAGGATGTGGGCCTCACAGCTGGGTGAACCCCCTACAGAACCCCTCCCCCATGTACACACCCTTCAGATGCTGCTTGGGCACTGAGGCCTGGAGCAACCGGGACAGGACCCTAACCTTGGGTGGGGTCTGAAGCCCTGGAGGCCTGGTTTGGCTAAACAGCAGGTGTGTTGGGGGCAGGTTAGCTTTTGGGTCCCTGTAACTTCCTCCTCTCGCCTCCTTGCCAGGGGCTGCAGAGGTGGAGGTCCCTCTCCCAATCGCCCCTGCAGGGCCCAGGCTGTAGCCCAAGCTCTGTGACATTTAGGAAGGGACTTGGTAAAAATCAAAAGTCTGGTCTTGGGTCCTGGGGAGCACTGATGGGTCCCAGGCATGAGGTGTGGTAGGTATGGATATGGGAGAGGTCCAGCTCAGGGATTCATTGGGTTAGACCACCCCATCTTGCTCTGTGTCTCTGAATCCTTAAGGGCAATTTCAAGGGCAACGTGAGAAGGACACTGGGGTTCAGGAAGCAGATTCCTGCTTCCATGTAGCCAGGAACTGGCTGTAGGATCCCGTGACAAGTACTTCCTGTCCCTGGAACTGAGGATCCCCATCTATGAAATGAGAATCATTCTTTTAAGGTCCTCTCGGTTAATAATGCAAGGCCCAGCAATTCTCTTCCCTGGTCTTAAGACCTAGTCTTTCTATCCCCTAGGGAGTCTCTAGGTCCCATCCATCACCTACCACCCCCGCAACCCCTCAACAGCCCTGCAGCCCAATTCAGCTCTGCCCAACCCTGGGCTAAAGCGACAAGCCCCAAGAGACAAGGCTCAGTACTAGTGTGCTGTGTGACATTGGGCCAGCCACTGCCTCTCTCTGGGCTTTTATTTCCTCTGTTATAAAAGCTAAGGACCCTGGCTATCAGCTGTCTGAAATCTTCCCTAGCTCTAAGATTCTATTAAAGAGGTGGCAGGCTGTTTTCAAGTATCTAGGTTTTAATTTTACAGTAGGCAAGGAAGCCGGTCAGACCAGCTTCCTGGGGAGCAAGAGCACAGGGGCAGGAGTGGGGTGCTTGATTTGTAAGGAACATTCTGGGCCTGCATCAGAATTTCTCCTGAGCTTTATTCTGAGGCCAGAGCAGAGACAAGTCTGTGATAGGCCTTTGGGGTAGGGGTTAGGAAAGAAAGTGGAAGGGATAGGGAGAGCAGGTCATGGAGCAAAAAAGGGCAGTTTAGGATTGAAGCCTCCAAAGTCAAAAAAAGCTTTGAATCTCAGCTCAGCCTTTACTAGCTGAGAGTTACATACAAGTTACTGAACTTTTTTTTTTACTGAGTCATTTTTCACGTATAAAGTATTACCTACTTTATAGGGTCATTTACACATTAAAATGACATGTAAATGCTTTATATGGTGTTGGCAGAGAGAAAAGCCCCAATAAATAATCCTTGCCATCAATGCCATCATATTGTCAAGGCTGAAATCTAACTCTACCTCTTAAAAGGGTGTTCTGGGCAAGGAACAATGCTTCTGAGGGGAGCTGCTCCTTGATGGCTGGACAAGGGGTTTCCGTGATTTGAGCACTCTGTCTGAGAAATGCCAAAATTTCACCGTGCTGCGGGGCTCTACAGGAGCTAGGCCTCTCTGTGCCTGCTGAGGCCAGAGCTCTTCACCAAAGAGCGCCAGTCACTGCCCATGGGCCAAATACCCAGGTAGTCAGCTGCTAGCTCTGGCTCTGTGAACAAAACTGAGGGCTTTTATTTTCTGGGTGTTGATGGTAACTTCCAAAGCCTACCTCATTTCTCAGAGCCTCCAACCTTTTATCATAAAAATGTTCAAACACACAGACAAGTTAAAAGAATCATACGGTCCACACTGTATACCCACATTGAGACTGTTTTACTACATTTGCTTTATCGCATTTCAATCCCTCTATTCCTCCTTTCACTTAGCAATTCATCTTTTTTTTTTTTTGATGCGTTTCAAAGTAAGCTGTGAATGTTGGTTCGCTTCATCTCTAAACACTTTAGCAGGCATATCATTAAGTACATTTGTTTATAATTCTTTTCTTTTTGAGGTAAAGTTTGTTGACAGTAAAATGCACAAATCTTAAGTGTACTATTCTGTGAGTTTTGGCAAATGCAGTCATTTGTGTAACCAAACCACTATTAAGATATGGAACACGGATTTATTCCTTTCTAACTCTGAGTCACATTGCATCTTTCTGAGGACTTTTTGGGGAAATTCCTACAGGTCTCAAAGGCAGTAATCCATGCCATCTTGTTTCCTTTTTAGCTCTAGCCACTTGCAAATTTCAAGATACATTCATGGCCTGCCTCCTGCAGAGGCACAGGACTTGAGTTATGTTTCGGTGTATCATCTTACTCTCCCTTCCTCCCAATTCCTTTGTCTGTTTAAATCCTCTGTAATGTGTACAACTTTGCAAGCTGGTTCTCAAATCCTTTTCTTTGGAATGAGACTGAAGGAGTGCTACATAAATAATCATATTGTGATTTTCAGGATATTTCAATGGTTTGTGGTATCCCAATATGTGAAAATTGAGGCTGTTCCAGTCAATCTGGAATGAATTTACACCCTATCCATGGAGTATGAACCTGTGTGTATAGTATGCAGTACGCACGTGCACACATGTGCGCACGCACACACATGCGCAAAGAATTCTTTTCTTGGTCCAGATACTGGCAATGGTAGTGAAACAACTGCTTTCAAACAAAAATATCACACTTAGCAGGACCTCTGAGGGCCGAGGTTGGGGAGGAGATGGTGGTTAGACTGTGGCTTTGGATGGCCTGAGATCAGCACTTGTGAACAAGAGATGATGGTGGTCTGGACATAGCCTGTCCCTCTGGACAGCACATCCCCAGCAGGGCTCTTTGGTCTGAGTCATCTGATGGTGATTTTCTGGGATCTGCCTTGCATTTTTCCCTTCATCCTCACTTGTGGGGAGTCCGTGGGGCAGCTGCTGAAGACCCTACCACGTCTTCAGGTTCTGGTTCACGAAAGGTGGAAAGGATGAAGGTAGGCAGTTGAAAGAGGGGGAGTCTCAGTGAAAATGAGGGGTAAAAGCTTCTTAGCTTTTCTCTCCCCAGGACATTCTCTGAGTCTCAATTCCAGAGCATCCATCACAGACCTCATTTCACTTTTGTTTAGGAGGTGTTTGATTAGATTATGTCCTCACTATACTCTAATCTTGTCTGCTGTTATTCACCACTGAATCCCTGTGGCTTTGCTCAGGGCAATGTTATTTGTTTAAGAAAGAAATGAATGAAGGTTTAAAATTTTTTTTCCCCCTTAATTCCTGCACAGATGGTGTGAGAACTAGCTCACAGGAACATCCCTGGGTAGGGAGCAGGCCTGGGGTAGGGGTTCTGGGTTCTGTTCTGACAAACCTCAGAGATACATAGATACCTCACCTGGGAAGAGGTGCCATCTTAGAGGGGAGCTTGGGTCTTTCTGCAGAGAGGTGACTTCATCTCCACGAATAAGTGCCCAGTGATGATCTCAGAAGTTTTCTAAAACAATAGCTAGGAATTAAACATTTTAAAGACAGCAAAAGATTTTATATAATTATATAAAATTCAACTATAGAAAACTATAAAATTTAAAATATACAATTAATATATTAAAAATTAAAAATATATAAATTTTAAAATTAAAAAGGTGCACTGAAAATATCTGAACATTTCACATCACAAAAATTGGTGACTCCTTTCCATGCTGCCCAGAGAAATTGTCCACAATGCATTTTTCTGCTTTCTTATTGTAACTTAAAGGGAAACTTTCACAGTGACTATAGCCCCTGTGATCCTGAAAATGGAGTAGGAGGATGTCCTCAAATTTCTTGCAACAGGAACCCACTTAGATGATACCAGCTTCGACTTCCAAATGGAACAGCATATCCACAAAAGGAAAAGTGAGGACATCCACATCACAAATCTGAGGAGAACCTGGGAGAAGCTTCAGTTGGCAGTTTGTGCTATAGTTGCCATAGAAAACTGGGCTGATGTCAGTCTCCTATCCTTCAGGATTACCAGCCAGAGGCTGTGCTGAAGTTTGCTGCTGCTGCCCTGGAGGCTCTTCTATTGCTAGTGCTTTACTCCTGTTAACCTGTTCTAATCAACTCCAGGCAGCCTTCCCAGAGACGTGACTTTTGGTGGTTACTGATCCTTGAGCTGACCACTAGCCTCTCACAGAGGCGTCTTATGTTAACCTGCCTACCATCGTTCTGTGTAACACAGACTCTTCTCTGCGCTATATGGACATGGCCATCCCTGAGCAATAAGGAAACTCACCCATCAGATCTGAGATAGTGCATACTGGCCCTGGAAGCTCTGTGCATGCGCAGCACCATTTCCCATGAGCACTTGCGGGAGATCACCCCGTTCTCTACTTCCACAGAGACCCTGAAGAGCAGGCTGTTGCTGAAAGGGCTGTGACTGATGATGAATTTCAAGGTGAATGGACCTCTCCAGCTCCCCAATTTACTGCTGCTCAACTTGAGGTCGCAGACTAGTCTGGAGGCATGCAGGTGCCCCCCATGCCTGCTCAGCAGTCCCCTACTGAAGCCCCACTGCTCAGGCCACTGGATGAGTAGGAACACCACTGCATTATCTTAAGTCATTCTTCCAGCCTCTTCAACAGAAACAGACAATAAACAATTTTGTGGGGTGGGGTGCAGGAAAGGAAAGGAGAAAGGAAAAAGAAATGGCAACCGTTCCTGAGGTATCTGGAATAAAGGGTAAGGCCCTTCTTCTTATCCCATCTCCCCACCTTCCCTTTCCCAGATGGCCACTTCTGACCACAGGCAGAGCCATTCTCTGCATTTCCTCAGTATTTTTCATACAGATAAGGTAATTTGGTTTGATTTTCTACCTTAGTGGAGATAAATAGGTGATATTGTTTGGCAATTTGCTTTTTATCATTTTATAACATATGTTGGAGATCTTTCTATATCAGTGCATCCAATGCTGCCTTATTAGTTTTAATGACTTCAGAGGATTTCATTGCATAGATGTTCCATAATTGACCTCACCAGTTCCCTGTGGATGGACTATTTTTTTTTTTTTTACCATGCTTTGCTCTGACAAAGAATGCCGCAATGAATATACCTGTACATGTAATTTCATATCACTGTATGTATGTATATCTAGTCCTAAAAGTGGAATAGTTGAATCAATTGTGATTTTGATGAATGATGAAAAATCATCTTTCATTAGAGGTAACTTCATTCTTTTTAATTGAATCATATTCAATGTCAACATTTAACCAACATAACCTGTTAGAGATAAGAATGGAACTGTGACTCAGGATGTGGGAGCCAAGAAGGCCCCTTGCCTGCAGTTGGTTGGGGAAGGGCTGGACTCCTGCTGGGAGCTCAGTGGCAAGAGGGGGTTATAGCTGCTCTAGATAACCCCTGAAGAAACTAACACTGGTTCAGAGCTTTATAGTTTACAGAGTGTATTTCTGTGCATAATCAATCTCATTTAATCCTATTGAATGAGGAAGGACAATATTATTTATTTTTATCCTATTCTATCAATGAGGAAACTAAAGCCTGAATGAGTCATATACTCAAGTGATTGGCAGGCCCAAACTTCAACTTTCAAGTGTTTTTCCACTATGTCAGCTGCTTCCCTCCTTTCTCTTTGGGTCACTTTCTCTGTCTCTTCACTCTTTGCCACCCCCTCTACAACCAACTTCTCCCCAAGCAATGCTACCCTCAGGATCACCCAAAAGCTAACTCCTCAGGTTGCAGTATACCCAGGAGTATGTAATTAGATTAGAGGTGGTTAGCATTTTCCTGGAATATATTCCCTGAGGCTGTCTCAGTGTCAGAATTTGTAGCTTCCTATTGCTTCACAGGGCTCAAGGATGTAAAGTGGGGCCTGAACTTTTTCCTACCCAACCCCTTGTCCCCCAAGGCAAGAAAAGTAGTTACTTAAGTTTGAAGAATAAATAATTGGGGGTGGGGGGAAGCATAAATGAATATGAGTGTGGAAAAGCAAAAGACCCAATTTGTAAAAGTATTTTATCATCCAGATCCCATTTGCTTTTTAGGTGTATACATGTGTTTTTAATAATTTTTCCCTATTTTATTCTTACTCAGAAGTTATCATCCTGTTGTCTTCATTTCACTTAAGACAATAAACATTTCACATACGCTATATGGTAGGCAGTTTCTAAGATGGCCCTCAGCGGTCTTGATAGGGATCAAGACATACTGCCCCCAAATATGGCACCTTGGCACAGTGAATATT
Organism: Macroglossus sobrinus; assembly: GCA_004027375.1. Classification (NCBI taxonomy): domain Eukaryota; kingdom Metazoa; phylum Chordata; class Mammalia; order Chiroptera; family Pteropodidae; genus Macroglossus; species Macroglossus sobrinus. The sequence continues at coordinate 37,214 of PVKZ01001897.1, read as the reverse complement.
TTCAACTGAATATTTTCAGCGGAAGCTAAAAGTTTACTTTGATCTTCCCCTGCCCTTCTCTCCTGAATCAGGTCATAAACCTGTGAGAGGTGCTCTCCCCATACCAGGAGAAAAGGAGCATCCGTATCTCTGAAGACAAAGGGATGCCAAGAAGAATCCAAACAAACAGGGCTTGCTATGTTTCTTCCAGCTTACTACACTCAAGTCATATTCTCTGACATCATATTTCTACATGATCCCCTACTCTTCCTCAAACCTAGCATAAAAATAGTCAGGTCTATTTCTCGGGTCTTCATTTCATTAGGCAGGCTCCTGTGTCATATAAAACTTATATTAAATAAGTTTGTGTGCTTTTCTCCTGTTAATCTGTCTTTGTCAGTTTACTTTTCAGACCCAGCCAGGGATCTTTTCCCTCCCATACAGGCCCCATGTCCTGATTTATGTAATCCCCTCCCCTTGAACCTGGGCTAGACCTAGTGACTCACTTATAATGAATAGAATACAGTCAGCTCTTCTTAGCTGAGGTTTCCACATCTGTGGATTCAACAGTTATTTTCATTGGTGGCTAGGAATCCATAGATGCAGAGGGCTGACTATGTGCATTGTTCTTTGGCATTTTATGTAAGAGACTTGAGCATCTTTGGATTTTGGTACCTTCAAGGGTCTTGGAATCAAATCCCTAAAAATACTGAGAGATGACTTTGGGAAAAATAAGGGAAGGTCACTTCCAAGATTAGGTTACAAGAAGGACTTTGCGCCTTCAGTTTATTCACTTGCTCTGAGGGAAGCCAGCTGCCTTGTTGTGGTGCTCTGTGGAGGAGCCCATAAGTTGAGGAACTGTTGTCTATCTCAAAGACCAACAAGGACCAACGTCAAGACTGCCAGCAGTCATGTGAGTGACTTGGAAGTAGATCCTCTCCCAGTCAAACTTGAAATGACTGCAGCTCCAGCCCACACCTAGATCGTAGCCTCCTGAGAGACCCTCAGCCAGAGGCAACCAGCCAAATTGTGCCTGGCTTCCTGACCCAGAGAAATTAGAAAATAATAATAATGCTTGTTAAGCCACTAAGTTTGAGGGTAATTTGTTACTGAGAAATAGGTAGCTGATACATGTTCTATGGTTGACATTTTTTTTTTTTTATTGCTGAATGTCTATACTATGTTTAAATTTTCATTAATACGAAATTCATTTAGTGAACATCCTTTTGTCCAACAAGCCTTTTCTGAAGTTAGGGTCATTTCCTGAGGGTGATCTCAGCAGGGAGATGATTGAGGCCAAGATTCAAGCACATATGATATTTCATAAATATCTCCAAGTTCCTGTCCTCCAAGGAAAGGAGTGACCCAGTTGGGCCATAAGGAGAGTCCATCCCCATTTCTACGTACCCTTGACCAGCATCTATTTTTCTTAGTCTTTCTGATTATTAATGCCTACAATAGCAATCAGGTAATTATAGAAGTTTCCCTGATTACCTATTAGGGTTATTGTCTGGCTTGAGATCAAAATCATATAAATGAAAAGTACCCTAGAGGCTGCACTGTACTATGTAAAGCTGAGAGAGGTTATGGTTTTTCTTAGAATCCCAGGGCTTCTCAGAGCTCAGTTTATCCCAGCCCCTCCCTGTCTCATAGAAGATACCGGGACTCAGAGATGAGTAGGGGCTTGCTCAGGCTCACACAGTGATTCATGGCAGAGCTTGAACAAGGTAAAGCAGATCCTTTGCCTCCGGTGCAGAGTTCATCCCTCTGACCCAAAAGGCCTCTCAGCTTGCCAGCTTTGCCTGAACCAAATATTCAGCTACTGTAGGTCTCTTCTTCAACCCCTGAGGACTCAGAAAATCCCTACATTTCAAGAAAATCTGGCCCTACATCCTTCTTTCCTTTTCTGACATGGCCACTCAACAAATCACTCCTCATCTCCATTCATCGAGGCCAGAAAACCACCCTGTGTAGCTCTGCCTAGCTCGCTCCTTCTGCATCTCAGGCCAGGCTGACCCCACAGCTCAGCCTCGTCCTCTCTCCAGGGCCCCTTGCCTAGGCCATGAACCCCAGCCTGGGCTGTTTCCATCCCCCCTGTCACTGTGGCCAAGAAAACAGGAAGCATCTGAGTCACCCATTGTCCCCTGGGTCTTGGCTGTCTGGGCCTTAGTTCTGGAGTCAGGAAAGGACAAGGAGGGAAGAGGTTAGCCTCACAGAATCCAAGACTGTCTGTGGAGCCTATTCTTCCAACACTGTCTTCCAGCTTGTGGGACCTCAAATAGCCAATGGTACAGGAACTCCCCACATACTTCTTGAGATAAAAGGAAGAGCACCACCTTAAGATTTGGTATTCTAGAGTTGGCTCTGCTTTTCACCAGCTGTGGGCCTTGAGCTTGTCCAATGGTTTTCAAGCATGGTTATATATTAGAATTGTCTGGACAGCTTTAAAAAATACTGACACCTGGGCTCTATTCCAAGCAATTCGGACTTAATTTTTAAAAGCTCCCAAGTGATTCCAAAGAGCATCTACGTTTGAGAACCACTGGGCTAGTCACTCCCTAAGCCTCGATCTCTCACCTATCAAGTGGGGCTAATGATGCCTACTCTCCACAGCTACTGGGAAAAAAATTGAGATCCTGGGTGTGTTCAGGCACATTAAAAAATGTAAGCACTAGTGTAATAGGTCTCATATGTCCACCTGTGAGGGCTTGGGTGGAAGTAGGGAATGAAGGTTCCCTTGGCCTTTAGAACCCAGGTCAAGATAATAGTGGTGGGGTGTAAACATGGTGTTGATCAGCAAGCCTGTCTACTGCCCCCCTGTGATCATCTCCAAAGTGCCCAGCACTGAGCAGAAGAAGTGTAAGGTGAAAACAGCAGGAGTCCCCGCAGGCTGAGGCACCAGAAAGCTCTTGGTCTATTAGGGGTGGAGTCAGGAATATAACAACTTGAAATACAAGACAGAGAGATAAAAGAGTACCAAGAGACAAAGATAATAGGGGAGAAAGAGGTGAGTTCTGGCTGGAGGGAGTAGGGAAGGCTTTCTGTAGGAAATGGCCTCCATCATGGGGGGCTCCAGTAGGACCTAGGAACCCCTGGAATGAAAGCGTAAACATAGGAAGGAAAGAGCAATCAAGATTTCCCAGGGTCACCTGGGGATATGAGTTGTGAGTAGGGGAGATGTGTTGGGCAGGAGGCCAATATGCAGAGGCCAGCATTCTCTTCCAGTTCTTCCCCCTGAGAACATACATATGAGTATATACTGCATGATTCCATTAATGAAAAACTACAAACACATTTGTCTTACAGTGTGATCTGATCATTCCATATCACACAGATCTTTTTGATATTCTTTCAGCTGGCCCTTGGTTATGGGATCTTGTCACCTCGCCTGCTGGTTATCTTTAATTGTAGGATAGACATTGTTTGAGACATTACCTTTAGAAATTACTTGAGACCTAAAATGTTGCCATCTTCCTTCAGTTAGGAATTTAATTAGCTTCTGCACTAGCAATGCAGGATCACCTTAGTCCAATTTCAAGACTTAAGACTTTGTGGCTTACCCAGATAATTCAAAACCAGAACATAGACCTTGTAAAGGCCAGTTTGCTTCTGGTTTATACTTACCCTTAGAATGCAGCTTCTTTGATTTCCCAGACCTGGGGGGGCAGTGTTGGCTTTTCAGTTCTATACCCTGAGTTCTGTTTCCTGACCCCCTCAAGGCTCTCAGAGGTTCTGTTCAGCTTCTCAGCTGCCTTTCTGTAATTGGCCAACTGCATCACTGCAGAGCAGCTGAGCTCTCAATGCTGGGCTCTCTGGCTGGGCAGTTTCTTTGTAGCTTGTCACCTTTTTGATGCTTTTAATATTATTAAAATATTGCGGCAAGTTTTGTAAGTGGCCTGCAGTAGCAAGGTTGATCTGAGTCATCTAAATCTGTTTTCTCCAATTTGATTCTAACATAATAGTATTCCTGCTTAATTTTGGATCCTATAACTGTACCCCTTTTTCTTTTAAATTGAATATATAATATCTAAAAAAATACATATTTCTTTTTTCTGACAGTATAAAAAAAGTTCAAAACGCAATACCAATATGAACAATAACAAAACTCAGTGAGAGGCATCTATCCAGCATCAGTCTGATTGTGATTCGTCCTGGATCTGTGCCATCTTTGGGACCTCACTCCAATCTTTCCTCAGGCTGCCAAAGTCGCCCCGGGCAACACCTTTACCCTCTAGGCTGATGCTACCAGGGGAATAAAACCAGGGTTGCCTTCCTGACTTTAAATTCAGCTTGCAAATCTTACTATCCTATTTATGTAAATGTTGACCTTCCCCTTTGAGAGCTCTTTGACTAATGGTTGGTCTAGTTTATAAGCTTAATTAAAGACCTTAAAATATTTTAAACTTTTTAAAAAATGAGACTTCCTATTTCAGTACTCTAATTTCTGATAATCAATGAGAGTTTTCTTCCTGAGAACTAAGTAATATTTATAAAACCAGTAAGTTAGACTTATAAAAACTAAAAATCTAAATTAAATAACAGTAAAAATTAAAATATGGTGAATTTAAAGTTCTTGTATATGTTCTAATATTGTGCATGAACTTGGGAAGAGTTCAACCTAAACCCCTCAGTTTAAATTATTCAATTATACACTTTTAATTATTAGTTAAAAAGCCATCATTCTGCAAGACCAAATTATCTAATACATTATAAGCATTATAGAGTACCAGATATGTACATATTATCTCTTAATAGAAAAATATCAATGTCACGGTTTAGTAGCCCGTATCCTTGGTATCATATTTTCTACACACTTTTCAGTGCTTCTTGTGCAGCTCCCTCTCAGACTAATAATCTGATTGGATTTTGACTCTTAAATTAGGTGTTGTTGCCAAGTAATATTCCCAATATTACATCCTAATCTCTAGAACCTGTGAATATGTTACCTGTGACAAAAAGAACTTTGCAGATGTGATTAAAGGTTGTGAGAAAGAGAAATTATCCTGCATTATCTAGGTTGGCCCAATGTAATTACAGAGTCCTTAGGGAAAGAGGGAGGCAGGAGACAGAGAGAGAGGAATGAGAGAGAGAGAAAGAAGGAGGGGTGAGAGAGAGAGGGAAAGAAAGAGAGAGAAAGAGAGAGGGAGAGGTGTGAGAACAGAAGCAGAGGTTGGAATGATGTGATTGCTGGCTGAAAAGGAGCCATGAGCCAAGAAATGAGAGCAGCTTCTAGAAACTGGAGAAGGTAAGAAAACTGATTTTCCCTAGAGCCTCCCGCAGGAATGCAGCCCTATCCACACCTTGATTTTAGCCAAGTGAGACCCATTTGGGACTTCTGTGCTCTAGGGACTGTAAGATGATAAATTTGTGTTGTTTTAAGCCACTAAATTTGTGGTAATTTGTTACTGCAACAATAGGAAATTAATATACTATGTAAATATAATCTTTTTCTTAACCTTAAGACTTCTGAATAACGTATGATCCTAAGATATGTAAATATCCCTTCCATTGAACTTTAAGGACTTTCCAATAACTGCAACAATAAAATTACTGAATAAATGGAAGCTCCAGGTTGTCCATGCAGCTGTGTTTGCATAGCACACTGCACTGATGACATGGAGTTATATTCCTCACAATTCCTCCTTCTGTGTGGCTATGTAAGGACTTATTGATGAGTGAGCATTTTGATTTGTTTCTAATCAGAGAGTATTCACATTCTACAAACGACATTCCTAGGTTCTTAGAAAGTGTTTGCAGCTACTGGACTTTCAGATGATATTCAGGCAACTGAGGATAGTTGTAGAAGTGAGTTTTATAAGCCACTTATGAGATAGTCCCCACCCTACCCCCATTCATTCTTCAAGTTCTTCCAGAACACCCTATCAAGGGACGCAGTGGTGAATAGGGCTGGGCCTGTACCTTCAAAGTGCTCACCTGTAGTGGGAGCCACAGATAATCATGATATGGTGCAGGTACGAGCAGGAATAGCCAGTTGTGCATAGTATCTTTTGAGTGTAGAGGAGAGAGAGTAGGAAGGAGTGGATAGGAACTTGGAACACGTGGGCTGAGGAGGGATAGATAGTACACAAAATCTTTTCAATTGGACTTGGCCAGGGTGGGAAACATGAATGAATGGTGGCCATGGCTGAGGGCCCTTGGTGGGGAGGTGAGGATACCTGGGCTGGGGCTGGCTGTTGGGGATCACTCTGAAGCTTTATTCTTCAATAAGCCTGGACTCAGGCGAGGTGGGTTCACTCCTGGCCCAATCTTGTGACCTCGGTTTCATCATCTGAACAGTGTCATTCATATTAGAACTTTCTTCTCCACAGGGATGCAAGAGAACACTGGGAGAGCAGGAAGGATGTACTGTGTTCCTGAGGTTGGACTGCTATCATCAGAAGGTAAGCCAAGCTCCAGCCAGTGCATCCATTAAGGGTCTGAATCCACTCCCCTTCGAGGAAGTCCGCTGCCTTCCCCCAATGCCATGAGGCCCAGATCTAGGCCTTAATTTATACTGATGACAAAGCTGTCACAAACCCAGTGAAGGGCATATGAGAAACGGGAGCCAGGGTCTAGTATAGACCCAATGAATCAGAATCTGGGGATGGGATTTGTATGTGTGAAGGGGTAGTTCTGAGAATCTGAACCCCGGGGCACCTGGAACCCCACTAGGATTGAGAACAACTGGGTTCCAGGCTCAAGACTCAGGGCCGTGTCCACATGGGCTGCTCCTGACCCATCACCTTTTCTTGCCAGGTGCATACCTAGGCCTGGCATTCATTGTAGAGTCATTCTACAGGTCAGCCTTTCTATGGTACCTTTGGGGTTTGTGGACAGCCCCCACCCCACATAGTGACCTATCACCCTCCTTCTAATATAAAATATTGTGGATGCCCCTTTTACCACCCTGAAATGAAATTCACAGATATTGCCACTAATCTAGAGACATAATGAAAAAACAAATATACTGCCTTAATTGTAATATAAAAGAGAAATAAAAAGAAAGCAATTGAGAATAAGATACAACATATTTCATCTGTAAATATTTAAGCATCACTACGCTAGGGAAACGTAATGTTTCAGTACCACTTAGCTATAAATAGAAGCACTAAGAACATGCCTAGTGAAATGCAGGTGATACAGGGGTGTTGTTCTGGTGAGCCAAATACCTGAGGTGATTTTCTAAAAGAGGATTATTTTTAAAATTCCAGACTAAACAAAGTACCTATCTTTCCTTGATTTACAGAGTGGTTGCATTCCAGTATATGCTTTTAAAATCATAAAACAAAATACTTTGTGTTTATACATAAAACAGAGTTAGGTTCTAGAACTGGAGATTTATAAGCAGGTTTTTTACCAGTATGTGAGCTGGGACAATTCTTTCACCAGCAATGGTGGCCTATCCCCCATGACTGTGACAACTAACATACATGCCCACAACTTTATAAAACATGTCTTGGGGGCAGTATCTGCTCTCTGAGGATCAGCATTAGGAAGCCACACAGGGGACCCAGAGTTCCTGGCTTCCAGGTTGGCCCCCTGCACCACAGCCTGGGCTTAGCCATCCCTAGATCATAGACACCCTCTGAACTCAACTAGTACTTGGAGTCTGTTCCAAAGATGACAGCTTTGTAGTTGTTTGAGGTGGGAGGAGGGAGGCAAAGGATACAGAATTGACTCAGCCTCTAGGTTCCCTCCCCTTCAGGGACTCCCTGTCTGGAGCAGGTAGAGGAAGTGACAGCCACATGACAAATTGTGATGGACAGGGAAGTCTGCCCAGATCCCTCTTCTAGGAAGGACTTGCTGCCTTAGATGTTGGGAGTGCTGTCAGGCCTTTCGGGATGGCCCCTCCTGCCACGAGCTTCTTCACTAAGGTCACATCCCTTCCCTGGGTGGCCCACATCCACCGACTTACTGAGGCAAGAATAGAAAGGCCCAGCTATCTCAGTCTCACTCAGGACATCTCTAAAGGGCACATGTGCTCCAGAGCTCCTATGGGGTTGGACCTGCACCACAGCTCAGCTTCTCCCTCTGTCCACTCCTGCTTCTGTTCTCTCCTTTCCACAGGTATTTATCTCAAAGGCTTCCTTACTAAACACCCTGTGCCTTAAATTTTACCTCAGAGTCTTCTCAGAGAACCCAACCTGTGACACATGGTTGGTGTGCCATGGGCAGTGTTGGTGAATTGTGTGACCCAAGTGCTGGAAAGGGGGGATCATACCTGTTGGGAGCCTTTTAGAGGGCCCTACATTAGTCAGGGTTTTTCAGAGAAACGGAATCAGTGGGAAATATATAGATCTATGGAAAGAGATTTATTCTGAGGAATTGGTTCATGCAATTACAGAGGCTAAGAGATCCCATGATTTGCCATCTTCTAGCTGGAGGGCCTAGGAAAGCCAGTGTTGGGTGTAGTTTCAGTTTAAATTTCAAGGGCTGAGAACTAGGGGAGCCAATGGTGTAAGTCCCAGTTTGAGTCCAAGGGCTGAAGAACCAGGAACTATGAAGTCCAAGGACGAGGGAAGATGGATGTCTCAGCTCAAGTGCAGAACAGATTCACCCTTCCAGATTCGCCCTTCCTTTGACTTTTTTGTTTAATTTTGATTTTTAAAGATAAATTTATTTATTTAAATTAGTTTCAAGTATACAGTACATTGGTTAGACATCTATAATGTTCTTCCCTCCCTTGACCCTCCACTTAGCCATCTTATTAATGCTAACTGAATTCCCTTTGACTTTTGTTCTATTCAGATCCTCAGTGGATTGGATGATGCCCACCCGCATTGGTGAGATCTTCTTCCCTCAGTCTCCTGATTCAAATGCTAATCTCTCTGGACACGCCTTATATACACACCCTGAAATAATCTTTTTCACCTATTTTAGCATCCTTTAGCCCAAGCAAGGTGACACAAAATTAACCATTATAAGTCCCCTACAGGAGGTGGGCTTTGTGCCATCATGGACAGGTAGGACTTTACAGTCTGAGAATGGGAGGAGGAGAAGATCATTTTGGCTGATCACTATCATCATCATTGCTAATGATGTGCCTTTATGGTAGGTACTTTATTTACACATTTCTTATGAGCACTGGAGGCTGATGGGGGAACAGTGAGATGTGGGGCACCTCTGAGGCCCTGAGGGGCTCTGATGCAAGAGAAGGCTGGATTGAATGGGGAGCTGCAGTGAGTGTGGAGTGTGATTTTCCTATGCACCATATGTAATGTGGCATTTTTGTGCTCTGTATGTTGTGTACAGGGCTGTATTCATTTTCTATTGCTGTGTAACAAATTATTACAAACTTAGCAGCTAAATCAACATGCATTGATTAGCTCACAGTGCTGTAGGTCAGAAATCTAGGTGTGGTGGTTGGATTTTCTGCCTTGGGTCTTGCAATGTCAAAATCAAGTTGTGACCGGGCTCTTCTCTGGAGGCTTCGGGAAAGAATTGACTTCCAATCTCATTCGGGTTGTTGGCAGAATTCAGTTCTTTGTGGTTACAACACTGAGGTCTTGTGTCCTTGCTGGCTGTCAACTAGTGGTCACTGTCAGCTCCTAGAAGCCACTCTCAGGGCCTTGTATCTGGCTCCTCCATCTTCAAAGTTAGCAATGGTACATTGAATGCTTCTGGTGCTTTAAATCTTTCTGAATTCTCCTTCTGCCAGCTGGAGAAAACTGCTTTTAAAGGGCTTGAATGATTAGATTAGGCCCACACAGATCTCCCCTTTGTCATATAACATAATGAGAATGGAATCTCTTCATATTCACAAATACCACCTATAAGCAAAGAAGAGGTATCCTACAAGGATAAGGGTCATTGCAGATCATTCTTAGAATTTTGCTTCCCATAAAAACTGGGTCTGAATGCCTTTTGATCCTAGTTCCTCCTCTGTAAAGTAGGGATAATTATATCATACAAGGATATTATGAGGATTAAATTTATTAATTAATATACTTAACAAATATTTATCAAGCATCTATTTGTGTACAGTTCTGGCTACTGAAGATACAGCCACAAACAAGACAGGCAAAGATGACATGTGCATGAAAGGCCCCTGCAGCACATCTGACATCCAACTTGGGCTCAGGCAGTTGTACAGAGTCATCGGATTTAGCCTGAAATTTTAGGCCCTCTTACTGAGACCATTTCGCTCCCCTGGTCCTCATGCCTTCACCATCCATCCTCCCCTGCTGCCTGGCACAGACAGCCTTCTGAGACTTCTCTCAGGCCCAGCAGCAGACATCTTCTTACTATCTTCCTACTGCTGTGAGGACATAGTTGCTTCCACTGAACTTAAGAATGAAAAGTGATGGCAGCAGCGGCATCTCCACTATCAGCTCCATCCAGGGATTCAGAGAATTCATCTACAGATGTCTCCTGGAACATTTAAAACAATTTAAAAAAACATTTATTGACTGCCCACTATGTGCTTGGTCTACTTCCTGCAGGTAGCCTTCCCTGACCGGCTGCACTAGGGCACAATCCTTCTCAGCAACCACAATGTAACCTGCCCCTCTCTTGCAGCTTTCTGTTGCCCTACACTGCCCCACTGGGGGTCCATATCTTATCTCCATTTCTGCTTCCTGGCTGGGAGGGCTGTTGGAAAGCCAAGAGGACTGCTAGGGAAAGTTGCCCAAGGAGGCAACTGATTGAAGTTCTGTAATTTCCAGCCTTGGCCCCTGCACCCTCCAACACTGGAGAAAATAGAGGCCAAATTAGAGGCTTCTATTCTGGAGTTGTGGATCTAAGGCCCTAAGTTCTTTTTCTCTCTCTGCTACTCCAGCTGAAATGACTCCTTAATTCACATCTGCCTCCCCCGCACCCCACAGATCATCTCTCTTTAATCTCCAATCTCAGTCCTATTCCACACCCTGCTATCACCCAAACTTGAGGACTCCCTCTGTGTACCCAGTTCTAAAAATTCTTCCCTCTATCCTACTTCACAAATGTCTGAATGAATAATTGATGGTGGTTGTTGAGCACTGTGGGTTTTGCACCACCTGGCTATGTGACTGTGGGGAAGTCAGTTGCTCTGAGCTTGTTTCCTCATGGATAAAATGGGGAAGGTCATCTTTATTGTGATAGGGTCCTGAGAGTAAGCTGGTGCAGCCCTGTGACACAGATGTGTTGAAGTGCCGAATTATTGAGCGGGCACTAGGGGATACTTACATGAAGTCAGAGAAGGCTCCTGACAGGAGTCAGACTGAGGAACATGCCCAGGATAGAGCTTAGCTCTCAGAGAGGAGAGATCATCTGGGTATAACAAGAATCACTAGGTGAAAGGACTTCTTAATTCTCACCAATGGAGGTTAGAGAAGAAAAGATTTTAGAAGGGTAGAAAACTATAAAATAAGGGAGACCTAGGGGAGATTATAGTAGCCACTTGAGGATAGAAACAAAGCCCTGCCCTAGGTGCTTCTACATTTTCTCCACAACAAAACAAAATCCTTAAGCTGCTTAGAAAAGAAAAGGGAATATTCAGGGTTCAGAGGAAGGCCTAGTCCAAGTAGAGAAAGGGAATAGAACAAACCCATCTCTATGGGGGAGAGGCAGAAGAAGGAGTGGGCCCAGATCATTAGAGATCCCTTACTGCTGAGGGAGCGACAAGATTGCTGAGAACAGAAGATGTGAGTACTTCCACCTCTCATCACTGAGCTAGTGAGCAATGAATAACCAAAGTCAGCAGTAAACTACTGGAGGAGAGACACTCTGAGATGAAGAACAAAGGGAAGACCTAAAACAAGGATGTCCACTCTTCCCATTCTTTTCAACATTGTAGTGATGCTTTCAGGAAAAGCAATAAGGCAAGAAAAAAAAAAGGTTCACAGATTGGAAAGGGAAGAGTAGCACAATTCACATAAAATATTGCCTACATAGAAAATCCCCACAAAATCTAAAAAAAAAAAAAACTATTAGTAGTAATAAGTAAGTATAGTAAGATCACAGGATAAAAGGTTACCATCACAAAGGAAAACAAATCCATCCTAATGCTGTATAGTAACAATAGACAATTGGATAAAATAAATTTTTAGAAAGCACCAAAATTCATGAAATACTCAAGTACCAAATCTGTATGCTGAAAACTATAAAATAACAACAACAACAAAATCAAAGAAGCCTAAACAGATGGAGAGATATGCTATGTTCATGAATTGTTGAGCTCAAGGTTGATATGATGTCATATTTTCCCAAACTGATCTATACATTAAATATGATTCCAATTAAAGTTTTGAAAAGTGTATTTTCAGTAGAAATTGATGAGCTGGTTCTAAAATTTATACAGAAAATCAGAGAAACTAGAAAAGCCAGAACAGTTTTGAAGAAGACAAAGTTGGAAGATTCACACTACCTATTTTCAAAATGTAACTATAAAACTATACCAGAAAAAGAGGTAGAAAACTCATGTTTATTTTAACTGTTCTTTCCTGTGAGATCACATAAAATATGCTTTGAAAAATCTAAGACATAGAAGAACTTGGCAGGGGATTGTACAGGTGGCCTTGGCAGGTGGGGACCACAACCGGTGAAACATAGATGGGTTATACACGTATCTGAGCTCTGAATGACATGATGTCACCAATACTGGCTTCCTTTCTCTGGAGAGCAGGGCTGCTGCTTCTTCCTATTCATGGATCCTATAAGATCCAGCTAAGCACATAGCCCATAGCAGACATTTCTTGTTATAGATAAAGGGGATATATGTACATGCATACTATATGTGTGTGCCGATCACATTTTTTGGAACTATTTCTGCCACTTTTCCTTTGGCCCAGATAATAGAGAGCTGGCCCAGAAGAATGGATCACTGAGTATGTGTAGGTTCTCTGTGACTGCCCAGAGTGAGAGGCTGCTGACTTCAGGGAGGAGGAATGCGGGCTGTCTGAGAGCATAGTGATGATGGACGAAAGGGAAAAGGCTGCATTCTTTCCTAGCAGAGAGCTGCCAGACACGAAGCGCGTGCGCGCACGTGTGTGTGTGTGTGTGTGTGTGTGTGTGTGTGTGTGTGTGTAGCAGGAACCCAGGAGAATGACATTTCAATGGCTGAGCTCCAGGTCAATTCCCAAGAAATTTTTAAATTAAAAGACACTTAATGGCAGGTCTTGCTTCCTGCCATATCCCCGCTGTCTGGCTGGAGGCAGGGTGGTCAATGCAACTGAGATCCTGCTTGGAGAGTTCCTGCCAGGAACTCTGCCCTTTGCCCAGAGGCCTCCTTAGGCTGCTTTTAGTTTGTAGCTCTGCCATCCTGAATGCCCGCCTCCATTTTGAGGTCTAAGCTGACTGTTCATCAGTGAGAACTGTTGAGGGGTATAGAAAGTGTACCCTTCCCCTTTAAGGGCAGATGGAAGCTGTGCCTGTCACAAATGTTCACACCTGGAAGCCAGAGCTCAGTCACATGGTCCTACCTCACTACTCTGCAGGCTGAGAAAGGTGCCCAGCCGAAACACAGGGGTTCTGTTAATAAAGAAGAGGAGACTGGATATTGGAGAACAGTTAGTAGTTTTATCCACAAAGCAGGAGATGTGGAGAGTGGATTAGAAGGCCTGAGCAAGAAGGTAGGGAGACCAGGTAAGAGGCCACTGAGAAATTTGATGGTCGGGATTGAGAGATGGCAGCTAGGATGAGACAAGTGGAAGGATTTAAGAACTGTTTAAGAGGTAGAGCCAACAGGATTTGGTATTAATTAAGTATTGAGGATGAGGAGAAGGAGGAGTCAGGAATGACTTCTGCATATCCCATATCAAAATTGGGTTTATTTATTCAGCCAACATTTATCAAATGAATTCTGCATGGGGGGGTACCATGCCTGGAGACATGGAGCTCCACCTCTGTCCTCACAGGGGCATTGGAGAGGATACAGTAACCCCCAGGACACAAGGAGAGAGATGTTAGATGCTTGGAAACCAGTTAGGACCAATAGTGGGTGGACAGGATTTCAGGGGAAGCAGAGTTCACCGTCGGGCATGGGCTGAGCGCTCCTAGAGGAGGAGGCAGGCATTCCAGGTGAGTAAGCAGGACTCGGGGGGTGGCCTAAATTATCAGGAAAAAACTTTCTTGTGATGGCAGGGATAGTCATGGTGCAACAGAACAAGTGCTGGCTTTGGAATCAGATGGACTTGAATTCAGATCCAACTCTGTGCTCACATGTTGCAGGTGGCATTGTAAATTGGATCAATCTCTATTGTAGACTATTTGGTATTATCTATCAAAACTGCAAACACATATACCCCTTAACCCAGCAATTCTACTAGGAATTTATCGTACAGATATACTCACACATGTATGAAGCAACAAATATATAAGGCTATTCATTTCAGCATTAGATATTTTTGTAATTGCAAAAGATTGGAAATAACCCAAATGTCCATTATTACAGGATTGAGTAAATAAATTATGATGTATTTATGCAATGCCATATTATGTGAAACAGAATGAAATTACTCACTATGTATTAATATGAAAAGATCTCTAAGATATGTTAGAAGTGATAATAGCAATACATAGATCAGTGTATATAGTTTATTACCATTTGGGTAAAGAACAAAAATGGGGAGGGAAGGATATCTATGTATAGCTATCTATCTAAATATATGTATTTAAAAAATATTTGCTTATATATGTATAGAATATCTTTGGAAGGACACATTTGCTTCCAGGATAGAGAACTTTCTGGCTGGGCATCAGACTTTTACTTAATTCTTTTCTACATATGTTTCTACCTGTGCTGCCTTTGCCGCCTTCAGAGAGCACACAGTCTGGTAAGGAGGAATTACTTGACCCAATGCCATACAATAGAGCTACAAGTATAATTTGTTTTAGCAACCACATTAAAAAAGTAAAAAGAAACAGGTAGAACTAATTTTAATAATATATTTTCTTTAAGACATTCTGTCCAAAATGTTATCATTTCAATATGTAATCAATATGAAAATTATTAATGAGATTTTTTTTCTTTTCTACTAAGTCTTTGAGAACTCATGTATATTTTATACTAACAGCACATCTCACCTCAGACTGGCCACAGTACAGCTTCTCATGAGCCACATGTGACAGGTGGCCCCCCCACTGAATTGCTCAGGCCTAACCTAACCCAAACCCCCAACTGTTAGTCCTAAAGCTAAAAGAAAAACTACGAGGCAAGTGTAATAGAAAGCACTATTGGAGATTAAACTTGTTGGTTTTTTTTTTTTTTTTTGCTTTTCTTGCTTTGATTTCTCAGGGAAGAGGTAAGTGGTGACTTTGCAAAGAGGAATCACATCTGTTGGAAGCTTTGTGTGCATCTCAGAGTCTTGGGTCCCATAGGAGACAACCAAGTCTTGTCCAGGAAGTGGGGAAGGAATGGGTAGCCCTTTGTGTGTGAAGGTTAAAAAGGAGAAGCTGCGATGTGGGTCCCCAGAAGAGAACCAGGTGGCTGCACTGGGGCAGGGGTGGGAGTTGCCGTGAACAGCTCATTACCCAGGGGGTCAGGACCAAGCTTTGGATCCCTGTGGCGTCCTGGCTTGGGTGGCCACTTCCTGTTGTGGGCAGCAGGGAGTATTTCTAGAAGAGGGCAGTGTCTGAGCTAGATCTCTTCCCTTCTCTTTTCAGCACCTCCATCCATTCCTTTCTCTGTTCTGCCCCTTCCTCTCCTCACCGCAGAGGTAATAAGGTGAGTGCCCAAGGAAAAGGCTGTGTTCACCCAGTTCTTTGAAAGCCTAGGTTCTCTTGGTTCCAGAGGAGCATCCTGGGAACAGAGACCTACAAATGCTGGATTCCATCCACCTGGAGGCCTGAACTCACCCCATCTGTGCATTGTGACTGGGCCAGTAGCTCAGCCCACCTGTCTGTGGCTTCAAACACTTCTTCCATTCAGAGTCACGTCACAAAATGTGGGAGTGTGTGAAAGGGGACTCCCAGACAGAGGGCGGCATAGAGAGTCTATCGGAGGCACAGGGTTGATGCCTGGGGTCTCCAGGGCGGGTGTGGTATAAAGGGTATTCATTCCTGACAGGTGTGTGCTGGGTGTTGGGCCCGGCCAGGGCAAGCCAGATCTGTCAGCAGGATTTAATCAGGGCTGAGGTGGACCCCTCTCTTCCAAATGCTGGAGTTGCACTCTGGCAGAGATCGCTGTTTCATGCTGGAACCCTCTGTGGGTAACAGACAGCCAGCCTGAGCCAACTGACCCAAGATCCAGAAGGTCATCTGGTGACCAGCTGGTGCAGCCTGCTCATGGTACAGATGGGTGAACGGAGGCTCCAGGTGGAAGGAGGAAATGAACACTGATTCAGGGTCAATCTATGTGAATTAGCTCATTCATAAGTCCTAGATGTGAAGCTCATTATTCCTATTTTATAGATGGGAAAATCAAGGTTCAGAAGCTTTATGAGCTTGGCATGGGCTTGTGGCTGGTGAGTGGCAGTGTCAGTATTTGAACTCCAGGACACTGATGCATCTGTGACTTCTGATGGGGCTTCATGTTTCCATCAGCTTCTCTATCCTTCCTTCTGGCTTTGTTTAAGGGAATTGAAGACAGGGACAGAGGATTTCAGGGTGTGAATGGGGCAATGTAGCAGGAGTAAGTCTCAGGCCAGTCATTCAGATGAAGAGCAATAGAAATGAATTTTTTCCATTGTTCCAGTTACTTTCCATTTTAAACCTACTTAGGGAGGGGAAGCAGAGGGGGAATTGGGACAAACTTAATCTCAGGCAATTTGGGTTCTTCCCCTTATCCCCAAAGGATGGTCTCAATTCAGTTGGTCAGCTCTCTCCTGACTTAGTGCCCCTGTCAGGAGCCTGAGAATCATTCTGCATGTTCTGAGGTCTCTCTGGGAACAGAGGAGACCAGCTCTGGCCCTCCTTATTGTCTCCACCCCTAGGAAAGGAGTAAGAATTATTTTTGGTGCCTCCTATCTTCATGCTGGGCTGCTGCCAAGCTGACCTCCTGTTGAAGGTGGTCCTAGGAGCTTATGAATCAATAGGGCCAGGAGGTAGAGCCCCTGGGCCCATCCTATCTCGCTCTGTGACCTTAGGCAGTTAACTACACTTTCCTCTCATTTCCAGTATCCTTGGCTGTGAAATGGAGGGTTGGATATAAAGCATCTACTGAGCCCCCTCCAGTTCTCAAAACTTGTTCGAGCCCACACAGAGGAGAACCCTGACACTTCTCCCATAGTTAGCCCTTGAAAGCACAGTAAGAGGCCCAAGGTTTGAACTGTTAGGCTTTTGGAAGTGCAGGCCAAGGACACTGCCCTGCAGATCTGGGCAAAGAAATTAATTATTTCTGTACCAAGTGGCTAGAGACAGGGCCTCCCTAGGACTTGGACTCATCCGGTGAGTCCAACCTTCCTCACTGCCAGAAGCAAACTGTGGCCCAGAAAGGGAAAGTGAATTGCCCAGAGTTACACAGCAGCTGGGTATCCAAGTTTCGACCCTCAGATCTGGCTGGACCCCACAAACATGGCGGTTGTGATAGTCGGTGGCTCACCTCTGAGCTTCTGGAGGAGCTGTGTTGGCACTGGTGCCCTGATAGAGTGGGGAAGCTGGGAAGGAAGGAACGGCTGGGGAAACTGAAGGTGTGTGGAGCTTGGGTTCCTAATGGGTGTGGGGTTTAGCAGGGGCTTGGTTCCAGCAGTGGTTCTCAGACTTTAATACCTAAGACCTTCAATAATAACAATAACAGTAGCAACAGTAATAAAAGATTCCAAGTTTGGGAACTAGCTCTGTTCTGGGCTCTGTTCTGAGTTCTTTGCATGCATTTAACTCTCATAGCAGCCCTGCAGAAGAGGGAGCTGAGAAAACTTGGCAAAGAGGGGTAGATATTATCTCATGATCACACCGCTGAAGACGGGAGGGCAAGCTTCTATTCCCAGGAAACAAAGCAGTTTAAAAGGTTTTGTCCTACATTTAAAGCACAGTCTGCATTCTGACACCCACCTTTGACAATTTTAATTAAAAAATAGTGTTTTAAATAGCAACTTTTCTTGACCATATCTTGGCATCAAATTAAATGATAGTAGGGAAGGGGGTGGCTTCATATTTCTTTTGATATTTGGGTGAGCTGCCCCCAGGGGGCACTCACGCCCCATCTGGGCAGCACAATCTGGCCAGAAATACCTCCCAGGATGGTCTGCAGGCCCCTGGGTTAGTGATGCTCTGGAGGGGCAGGAGATATGTTGGTGTGGGGACTGAACTTTCCACTCCATGGTATGATCCATCCCCTCATTAAGAGAGCTCCCCAGAGGACCCAGCCTCCCCAAAGTGGTGCCAGGATGGGCTTTAGGGAATTTGTGTGCAAAATGATGTGAAGGGAAAAGTTCGCATATTTCTAGGGAGAGGGACCATGGTTTTCATTAAGTATCACAAAAAGGCTGGTGCCCCCTCATGGTTACGAACTTTGCTCTGAATACCAGAGTCCCAGGACAGGAGTGCTACCTCCTGAACCACTTTGGCATGCCCCAGGCAGGGCAGGCAACTTCTCTGAGCATCCTGAGATAATGCCAGCAGAGCCCCTCACTCTCCTCTCCAAAAGTGGGAGCCAGGCAGAAAACACACCTTGTTCCCATTACCCTGTTACAATTGCCTGAGCCTGGGCAGTGTCCAGAAGCCCTGTTGGTGGCAGGAGAGAGCCCAGGCCTGCCACTTACTTGCCTGGTGTTTTCACTTTCTGGGCCTCAGTTTCCTCACTTGTAAAATAGGATATGAATACCTACTTCATAGGGTGGTTCTGAGAATCAAAGGAGATAATTCTTATGGGTAGGGGTGTGTTATTCCTGCAGAGCTGGGCCCTGGGGGGCCCTTGGGAACACTCCTGGGTGGTGATCCTTTTCCTCTAGGAATGAGGCTCTCCTATCCTGCAGAGTAGAGACACAGGCAGAGCGTTTTTTGCTGACCAGGTCTTCTCAGCTGCACCCCCTAAAATGTAACAGGTGGGTAATGTAATTAAGCTTGAACATGAACTTCACGAGGGTAGCAGTTTTGTCTGTTTTGTTCGCGACTACATTCTCAGAACCTAGAACATTATCTGGCACATAGCAGGTGTTCAGTAAGTATTTGTGAATAACAGATAGGGACATGGAGATGGGCAGCCAGACATATCCAGAAAAGTATGGGGGAAAGGTCTGTGACATTTTCTCACTCAAAGGCTCAGTTTTAGCTCTGCCACCAACTTTCTGGATGACCTTGGGCAAATCTCTTCTCTCTAGGCCTGTTTCCCATCTATAACATAAGGGAATTGTCCCAAGGAGTCTCCAGGCCCTATCCAACTCTGATCCCCTGTGCATGGATGGGAAGTATGACCTCTCCCTCCCCATACCTTGAGAACAAGACTTGATAGAGGAAAGAGGCATGGGCATGAGAAGTCCAGGAGGTCTGAAGGGGACCAGGAGGGGCTGTCATGTCATAGGGGCATGGCAGGTGAGCACTCATTCCATAGTGAGACCCAGACCCAGACTTTGTCAGCTGGGTGCCATGGTCAACTTTCTGCTGCCATTCAAAGGAGAAAGCATTCTCTACCACCCGCTCTTCCTTGCCCCAGCCCTTCACCTGCTCAGAGGAGGGAGAAAATTAAGCAAACACCAAGATGCTGTCCTGCTCCAAGCTCTTGAGTAAAGAGGTCCCATCTCTAGCTGGAACCCTGCTCCACCCCTTGGGCCCTTCACACACACCTCCCCCCACACCCTGGGAAGACAAGGGTTGACACGGTGGAACTTTTCATGTAGCTTTGTGCTATCATAAGCCATTAAATAGTAACCTATGACCATATCCCTTTCTCTGTCTTCTATCCCTGAATTTCTTCTGGGAGTGAGCTGATAATTTGATCCTATAACCTGATATAAAGACATATCTAGGAATATAATTAGGCACATTTTGTCACTTAATTTAAACAATAGATTTTGCCAGCAACATAGCATGTATTTTGTTATATCGGTGACTGATGACTATTAAAATGAGATGTTCATGTGTCCTTCTGAGAAAGTTCTAGCATGTTGCCCCCCATCTCAAATCGGCATTGTCCCAGCAACCACTGAATGAGTATGCAGTACAACTCAATTGCATTAAAAAATTACTTATAACAAATGTATGTGCTTTGAATGAATGTTGCAGAATTATATGAGGTTTTATAAAAATGAAAGCTCTCTCTTTCATCTTATTGTTTAATATAAAGAGTCCTGTATCATTCCAGACATTTCTATGAATATATGAATTGTGTAAACATTTATATATTTTTTATACAAACAAAATTATAACTTCTATACTGTTTTGCAACACAAATACTCTTCCAGGTTGGAACACGTGAGTCTCTTTCATTGTTTGCACTAATGGGCATCTGGGTCATTTCCAGTTTTCCATTATTGCTAACAGTGCTGATATGACACTTTGTACCTAATCCTTGTACACTTGCATAAATTTATCTACTAGGTAACTTTCTAGAAGGAGAAGTACTGAGTCAAAGAATATACAAATTTAAAATGTTCATAGATAATCACCAAACTGCCAAAATCAAATTTTGTACATTTATATGTTCACAAACTATCTGTGCACCTGCCTGTTTCCCCACATTATGACCAAGACATTTTTTAAATCTTTCTTTACTTGATGGGTGAGGCTAGTATCCCAGTGTTTTAAGTTGCATTCTTTGACTGTAAGTGAAATTGAATGCCTATTCTTATATTTATAGGCCTTTTATAACTTTCTGATATCCATTGCTCACTTTTGAGTTGTGTTTCTTATTGATTATGAAAGTGCTTTACATATGAAAGACACTGTCAAATTAATCTTTGGCTTGTCATAATTATTGGCAATATTTTTTCTTAATTTTTAAATATTTGTTTATGTTCATTTCCAAAATTATAATTTATTGAGCTATATACTTCTGATTTTGCCAAGGAAGAAGGGACAGGACCAGTTTCTCCTAAGCACCAAAAGAATAAGGAGTCATTATATAGCTGCACTTTTGCACATAGGAGTATTACTGGGGAGTCAGGAGAACAATGCTGTTGAGTGCTTTTGCTTTCTTCCCAGCATGGAAGGAAGAAGGAGGTGAAGAGATCCAGCTCAGCTACTAAAAAGTTCCCTGGGCCTTTGAACATTTGAAGTGGATTTTGTGTGAGCCTCAGTTTACTCACCTGTACAAGAAGGCTAGTGATGACTCCTTCTCTAAGTTATTCAATGGTAGATCAAATAACATTCAAACAAAGCAGCTAGCCTGGCATGCAGTACATGCTCAAATCAATCCAATCCAGCCTTCAGTGTGAGCTTACTATGAAACAGGTTATGGCCTGGGTCATAACCTTGGTGCTGGGATCATTTGTTGTGCCTCGTGAAGTCAAACAGACCTGGTTTGCCCCTCACTAATAGTGGAACCATAGATGAGTCATTTCATCTTCCTGCACCTCAGTTAGCTTGTCTGTTCAATGCAGATAGTCAAACTACTTTGGCAAGGTTGTCACTGGATTAAATGAGGTCATGCGTGTGGAGGCCTGTGCCAGGCCCAGAGCCGGAGGCTCTGTGGGCCTGAGTTCAGGCTTTGGGTAGCTGGCTCCCTCCCACCCGGGGGCATCCTGGCTTCAGAGAACAGAGTCCCCTTTGACTCTGGCAGCCACTGAGGTCATTATACCACAATCACTGAGCGCTGGACAACAAATATCCCATTAGGTCCAGCTTTTTCTTGGCTGCATCCCCTCCTGCCAGCCAGGTTTGGGTTGGTGGGAAGAGCAAGTGGCTGGGCTTTGATGTGAGTGATGCTGAAGCTGGAAAATGGGGGTATGGGCTCCCAGCCTGCTTTGGTGGCTCAGGGCCAGCTCCTACTCTTAAAACCATAGAACCTGGCAGGGCCCGGCGGTCTTGAGCTAAGTGGAGGGAGATGATTTGGCACCAGTAGGTATTCATACCATCCCTAAGACTTAGGCATGATTGTTATTCCCATTTTATAAATGGAGAAACTAAGGGGATTGCTCCCCAGCTCTGATGAGCAGATGGGAAGGCAAAAGTGCCTTCTGATTCGGTTCTATTGTGGGTCTGAAGGTCCAACCCATTCCCTGGAAGGGGCTTCGTCTCCAGAAGCCCCTCATTTAAATGGGCACTTCAGACCCCAGAAGGGCCAACACATGCCCACATAGGTTTATTGGACATCTGGTTCGTGCCTGGCCCTGTGTCCATTCCGAGAAAGCAGGGAGGATGAGTTAGGCATAGCACCTGCACAGGCACAGGTTCAAATCTCAGCTCCACCATTGGCCAGCTACAGACATATCTCCTCTGGTCTTTAATTTTCTTATCTTTAAAATGAGGTATAGGAAAATTATTGTGTGTGAAAGTGATTTTTAAAACTGTACTGGTGTATGCAAGTGAGAGATTATTAATACTGCTCGGTTATACCCAAGTCTCTGTCACTGGAGCAGAAAAAGTACAGAAAAAAGGGCTGAGGGACTTTGGTGAATACACAAGACAGGGTATGGGTGGGTTTGTTGGGGAGGGAGGATAAACTTCTAGTCAGATTGCTGGAAAGGACAGAAGCCTTTTCCAACACTTTCTGCTAATTTTTCAGAGGAGGAAAAAGAGGCTGGGAGGAGAGTTTTGCCCAAAGACTGTGGAGGAGCAGGAGCCAGTCCTAGTTTTTGGCAGGAGTCCCCAGTCTGGACTTCCAGGTAGTCCTGGAAAACTGTTTTAACATCTTTGGGCCTCAGTATCACCCTCTGTCAATCACATCGAGGGCTGTTGGGGTGCCGTGCTTCTGAAGCACCTGGGCATTGTTTGTATAACATGGCCGCTTGTCTCAGGACCAGGCTTAGGCTGGGCCAGATGATGTGGAACGGTCCAATTGGGGAGCCTCTTCCAGCGGGATCCCAGGACACTTAAGGGAGGAAGTTTTGTCTCCTCTGACTTTTCTGAGGACAAGATAGCCGTGGGTCTTTAGGAGGGAGGAGTGAGGATCTCAGGTGACCCAGAGGCATTCCAACCCTAGGATGGGGCTTGAGGCAAGGAGAGAGGCCAGCTCAGGGCCAGACCTGGGGCTCAAGGGGAAGAAAAGGAGGAGGAAGAGGTAGGGGACTGTTGCCAGCCAGGAAATGTCTGCCGGCTGGCATCAGGCGTTCTTGAGCTAGCATGCTTCCTGTAAGCAGTGCACACAAGCCCTGTGACCTCACCCCACAGATATTCTGGGACAGCCCCCCATTCCAAATAGGCCATCCCATTGTCCCCTGGAACAGCAAATGGGTGGCCGTGCCAAACTTTTGGCATCCAAACATCCATTCATTCAACAATGTTTATTGAGCACCCACTTTGTGTGGGCACCATGCCAGGCACTGGCCCACAGAGAGAAACTCCGGAGCTCAGCGGCTATTTGGTCTGTGTTTTCTAGCCAGACCCCTGCACCTAGAGCTGGTGGTACAAACCTCTTTACTACTCTTTTAGTTGGGACACTGTGGTCATCATTGACAAAGAAGAATCCCTAGAGCGGGTGAACCCCATGGGTGGGGGTGGGTGGAATGACCCATGAACTTTGATCTGGCTTTATGTATGCCAGAAAGTACATTGGGTCTGCATCTATATTCTCATCTAAGTTTCTCAACAACAAAAGGGATTCATCATCTTCATTTACAGAGATACAGTCTCAGGTGAGTGAACTTGATCCAGGCCACACAGTTCATGAGAGCAAGGCCAGGATTGAGACCCTGGTCTTTCCTGGGCACCAAGACCTCAGATACTGAAACTGGTACAGCTAAGCCCCTGTCCTCAGTTTGGAACCACCTACTAGCCTTATGGCTTTGGGAAAGTCACTTAGCCTCTTTGAGCCTTGGTTTTTTCATCTATAAAATGGGGCACACAGTATCTAATTGGTAGGATTTTTGTGAATATAAAAGTGGGGCACTGTAAAAATCTCTGCCCACAGGCTGAGGCAGGAGGCTTCAGGATACTTGCTCAGGGGGGTTTCATCTCCCAAAAGACAGACTTAGAGAAGTCCTGAGCTTATTCCTCTGCTTCCAGGGCTAATCACTCTAGGTCATCAGTAAGGATTGATAGGGTACATACCATTTTGGCATACTGGGCAAGGACAGGTGGGAGGGAATGAGAGGAGGGAAAGGTACAGATGACGAACAAGACATGGGACCTCTGTCAGTCTTCCTGTCCTCCCTCAGTTACTTTAGGATCTTGGGGTACGGAAGGACCTTCCTGTGTGAAATAATGAGACCAGCGAAGGCCACCGTAATGACCATCTCTTTGCTCATACTTCTCTTTATGAAGATATCTCATGTCTTAACTCATTTTATCCCAAAGACAGCTTTGTAAATTGCTACTACTATTCCCATTCTGCAGATGACCAGATAAGGAAACTGACCCTTGGTCAATTTTACCAGAGGCCCCAGAGCTAGCAAGTGATTCCTCTGGGAGAGGCTTCCAGAGCCAGGCAGCTGAGGGAATAAGCTCCTATTGAGAAGTGGAGAAAGCCTTGCTTTTTGCATCAGTGCTGGATTCTTGCAAAAGCCTTGAGGCAAGGAAAATAGAAGCCACTGGAATAAAAAATTTTTTAGACGTGTGTCACTCTCCCACAACCTCCATTATAAGAAAGCCCTGCATCTCATCTGCCCTACTTGGGGTGACAATCATTCTGCCCAGGTGCCTCTGGCCAACAGTCTGGCTTTTCCATGGAACTGCACCAACTCTAGGCTGTACAGACAGTGCTGGGGGCTTGGTAAAGGTCCTAGCTGTCATCACTAGCTATATGACCTTGAAACCATTCCAACCTCTCCAAGCTTCAATTTTGCCCTCTGTTAAATGAGGACATCAATAAATGGAGTGAAGGGAAGATTGCACTAGGCACAGACTGGAATGGCTAGCACAGAAAGCTTTTGGACTCGACTTTTATTCTTCCCTCCCTCTGAGGAGATACAGCTTTCCTCCTTTTCTCCTGCTTGAAGTTAGCATCAGATAAAGGGGAGGCAGTTCGACTCTGTGTGAAGACTACTGGGCTTCAGCTACAGAGAGTTGAGCTCAAAACCTGACTCTTTTATCAGCCCTGATGAAGCATGTTAGTTCTCTAAGCAACTGTTTTCTCATCTGTAAAATGGGCATACAATGCCAACCACCCAGAGTGAACTCCCTTATTCACCCAGAGGTGCTACGCATCAGAGGGGAGATTCACCATCAAATCAATGACTCTACGGAGAGAAGGCTACACTCTACCCAGAGGTATGCCTTGAAGTTGCTGATGTCTTAGAGTAGTGGGGAAGATGTTTCAGGGTGAGGTGAGGTGAGGCGAGGGTTTCTAGCACCTCCTAAAATAAAATCACCTATATGATTAGTTACTCAGAGAGATACCTGGTTTGGGTATCCATAAAGGGAAACCAAGTTGCTCCTGTCAAGTGAAAGGAATGAATAATGATTTGAATAAGATATCTCCATGCCCCATGCCTCACAGGCACCTTACTCAAAGCCTGGTGCATGGTAGGTGCCCAGTACATGTTTACTGAATGTACCTTAAACGATGAACTACAATAAGGAGAAGACCTGGGGTGGGATGATTTCCCAGAGGAGGTGTCATTTATACTGAGCCTCCACAGCTGCCTAAGAGTCCTCCTCTTCATTTATCTATTGATCCTCCACCAAGGCTGATCAATACTACAGTGGCGAAAGCCCCAGCTTCTCCTTGCTCCTGCCCAAGAGCCCTCATCTGAACTCTGAGGAGTCTCCGGATGTGAGGAGGAAGTAGCTGGGCTGCGGAAGGCAGTCTCATTTCCAGTGCGGGGCCCCGCCGCCTGCCTTGGGTCCTGTTTACACAGCAAGGCGGACAGGCCGACAGGACTTGGCGGCAAATGCGCTTCTGCCTCTGAGAACAGAAGGGGCTGGCAGAGCCTGGCCAGGCCAGGCGCAGGGAGGCCTGTGCCAAGGGGAAAGTCAAATGTAAAGAGTGTTTCCTCCTGGCCAGGCGGCCCCAGACTTTTGTCTCCAGTCTGCAAGCAGTTCCTCTAGTGATTCATAATCAGCGGGAACTTATAAATAAACCCCACCTCGACCTCGCACCACAGTCTGACTGGGACCTGGGTGGGAGTTGGGGGGTGGGGCGGTGGGCTGCGAAACAGGGAGCTGAGGAGAGTCCCTGAGGAAGCTTGGGGACCTGGGCAATACTGGCTGCTGGGCAGGGTGCCTCTGGCTTTCCATGAAGAAATTGCAGGGCTCTTGCTAGCAGTCTCGTTTTCCACCAGAGGACTCGGGAATTGGTCCACTGGTCTGGAGCAAAGGACTCTGAGAGAACTGGGTTTTCATCTGCTTCTCAGGAGTAGAGGAAATTCAGCAGAATTTTGAAATAACTGGGCTTTAAAACTTTTTAAAATATAATTTCAAATTTATGGAAAAGTTACAAAACTAGAACAGAGAACTCTTGTATAACTTATAGCCAGATTCACCAATTGCTTACATTCTGTCCATTTAGCTTTCTCATTCTTTCTTCCTTATAATTTCTTTTTCTGGAACCAGCTAAAAGTAGCTTTCCGGCATCACACCTTCATGTCCCTTATGTCTTCAGTGAGGATTTCCTGAAACGGCCAGCATTTGTATTCCTGACTGGCTACTTACTAAGTGTATTCCAGGGCAGCTGTTCAAGTCCTGGTTCTTCTCTGTGAAGTGGTGCTATGAGGGCTCCTTACTGTAGAGAAGATGAGAAGTAACAGTGGAAACATCTGCTGGAATAATAATGATAAACACAGCTCATTGTCATGTGCAAAGCAACTTGCACACATTATGTCATTTGATCTGCACAATGTCCTTCCTTTTCTAATGGAACTGGGGCTCAGAAATGGTGTGTCATTTGTACAAACTCACATAGCAAGTTAGGTTTTGTCACACACAGTATGCACTGAATTACTTCTGGGGCCTGTCCTTTTCCCTATTTGCTGCGTGATTGCATTAAGGGGCTGGGCTTTCTTGGGCCTCAATCTCCCCACTGGGGGTACAGAAATCTCTGGAGTGGGATTTGAGATGCTTCCACAGCAGCATACACTTTGGGTCCCTGGAAAACAGGTAGGAAAGAACCCTCCCTGTGTCAGGGCCAGAGTGGAAGCTGCTCAAGTGGCCAAACTGCCTTCCTCTTTCTTCCAGCTGCATCATGGTCTGGGCTCACAACTCTTGCAGACTGCTTCTGGAAACTCTGGGAAATCTGACCAGAAGGCCCAGAGCCTCCCAGCCTCTGGAGTTTCTGCAGTGATGAGACCTGGCCACCAGATGGCCACACACAGACCACCGAACTCTCAAAGAAGAGGAGCTGGTTTCTTCCTGTGTTTTAAAGTGGTCTCTTTCCTCCAAGCATTGTCCACACCACTGTCCCATTAGCTTCAAGTTGAAGCCAGGGAAACTGATCCCAGGAGCCCAGTCACTCAGCTTGCACTTTGTGCTTCCTGAGGTTTGTTACCTTGGTTGAGCAAGGAGCTGGGACGTGACAGAGTTGCTAGATTTCTCCAGACCTCAGTTTCCATATTTGCAGAAAGGTGCGAGATACTTCTGTCTGGCTTTCTTCACAGGTTCTGGGTGTCAAGTCAAACACTGAGCCTCAGTTTTCGTGTCTGTGAAATTGATATAATGGTAGAGGCTGTTTTCTGTTGTCATGAAGCTGAATAGCAGCCCACATCTGAAGTGATTTGAGGCATTAAGCCTGCAGGCCAAAGTCCTGCCATCTACAGGTGATCTCTGATGCTGCCTTCAGCTCTCAGACCAGCCTCTGAACTGCAGCATAGGATATTGGAGCGGAAAGAGACTCCAGGGCTCATCTCATCCAAACCTTCCATTCCTCAGATGGAAGAAAGTCCAGAGAGGGCAGTGATTTACCTAAGGTTTCACAGCCCTACCTGATCATGCCAGAATCTAGATTCACTGACCCTTAAGACAGCTGTCATTAACTCTTCTCTCACCGCTGCCCAAAGACTGGTAAAAAAGCCCACGTGGGGAAGGACTGGTACAGCCAGGCAGGAATGAGAACACAGTGGGCCACCATGAGCTGGAGGCCATGCTGTGAAAGGATCCAACTCAGAGCCCAGAGAACCTCCCTTCTCCTGAGGGACAGCCCCGCCCCCCTCACACTAGCAAGGTCTTCCATGGAAAAGCCCCTCAGGACCCACCTGCCCAGACCCTGGGGGGAATATTTTTTAAAAGTTTAAACACTCTCCAGGGAATATTCTGCATTTCTACTCATATAGTGTATCTATGCTTTTATTTATGAAATAAAAAGGCTTCTGTTCTCTGCTAATTAGTGGGCTCATATAAACCCTCTCTCCCAGCTCAGGATATAGGGGGGCAGGAGGGAAAAACCAATAAAAATATAAAAATATGGAATTCCAGATGCACTGGGTAGGACCAACCTTCCTGCCTGGGGAGAGGGAGAGGCTTACTACCCCAGATTACTAACTGTCCAGAATCCCAGGCTGATAACATGTGTATTTTGGGAAGAGCGTGCTAGTTACTTAAACTCATTCATACTCAGCTATAACTGACTAATGCTATGGCTTATCCTTTATCAAGTTTAAATAGGGAAAGAGAGAGAACAGGGCCCTGAGAGCCTGGTGGTGGAATGGAAGGAGGAATAGGAGTGTGCACAGAGAATGAAAGCCAAGGGCCCTAGAGATTGATGGGATTGCCCATGCTCTCCCATCCCAGAAGGAAATGGGAGACTTGTTTCCAGGAGAGGCCTGCCTAGGTTGCCAGGGGCATAGATAACTCAGTTTCCTTGAGTCAGTGCTTATAACCCAGGAGAAAAGGGCCATACCTTTAAACCAGATTTCACTAGGAGAAGATGCTGGCCTCTGGGCCTAGCCTCACGTCTATTTCTTTGCAGAGCCCCACAACTGCCCTGAGAAGGAGGCCCTCTCATCAGGATCATTGCTATCACAGGCCCAGAAAAAGGAAGGAACTTTCCCACGAGCAATCATACTAAGTTAGTGCCAGAATGCCCATCAGAACCAAGGTCTTCTAGTCAGTTACCTTTTACTTATGTTCTCCCTTAATCTGGAGGTAAACTGATCCAATCCGTGGCTCTGTGACCCTGGACAAGTTAATGAATCTCCCTGAGCTCAGTTTTCCTCATCTATAGAATGGGAGTGATATCACCTATCTCCTGGGCTTGTTGACAGTATTTGATACTGTATGAGAGGGCCTGGCACACAGTAAGCATGCAGTTAACCATAGCTGTGTTACAGAGGAGTCAAATCTTACTTGGGGGCATGGTTCTTAAGGCAATTTAATGCAAAAAAAAAAAAATCTCTAGGGAAGGTACTATGAAGAGTTAAATCCTTGTGGGGTTACTGGGGGAGAAGGAGGAAGGCTTTAGGATTGCCAAGAAGTCAAAAAGGAGTGAGTGAGACATTGCAGCGGTCAAACTGTGTACAATGGAAGGGGTGTTATGGAGGCCTGGCAGGTACAGGAGGGTGGGTGCCAAGATGGGCAGGGCCTTGAATGCCAGGCTGAGAAGTCAGGACAGCTTGCTGCTGTCTGGAGATGTTTGGTTTTGGCAGTGGGGGGATTAAACGGAGGTTTCCTCTGTGTGTATGTGTGTGTGTGTGTGTGTGTGTGTGTGTGTGTGTATGTGTGAGAATTTCTACCCACCCCAAAAGTTGTCTCTCTGTCGGAGGTCTGGGGCCAGTTTATGGCTCCTGGCTGCCCCTGTGCTGCCTCTCCCAGCCCTCCTCCTCCCTGGTTGTCTGGCAGCCAACTGAATTTTATGTGGGGAATTTGAGGAATTTGAAAAGGCAGAATGCAAATGCCACTGCTGGAGATTTCCTCATGCCTCTAAGAGGGAGAAGCCCCTCTTTGTGGGGTAGTAGAAGAGAAGTGTGGCATTCTGGATTCTGGACCCTGTCCCAATGCTCAGTGGCCAGGTGGCCAGGTTGCGATGTCACCTAGGGAAAGGGGCAGTGTCACCGCCACCTTCCTCTAGAGCTGTCGGAGAGCCAAGCTCGGTAACAGAGAGAGGATGGTCCTTGTACACTGCAAAGCGCCTGCCACACGCCCCGTGTTGAGGGGTTATTGACAATTCCTCAATGATGCGTTTTACAGAAGAGAAAACTGAAGTTCAAGGGGAAGACATTTGCCTGATGTCTCTAGAGCAGACATAGGCCAGGGCCAGGATCCCGGCACTGATGAGGGGGCTGTTGGTTGTCCTGCCGGGCTGCGGCGCTGCAGGCAGGCTGAGGTCGCTAGGTGGCCCGGGCCATGTGCGTCCCTGAAGCCTTCTGGACGTGGGCGCGCCCGCCGCCCCGCCGCCCGCTGGCCGGTCCGCTGAGGGCGCCGGGAGCCGGGGTCCAGGAGTCGCGCCCCGGCGAGGGCGCCTCTATCACCCGCGGCCGCGGCGTCTCCGAGTCTCGGCAACTCCAGCACAGAGCGTTATCTGCTCTCGCCGGGCTGGGACCCTTCCCACCTTCCCGCCCAGCCGGGGCCGCCTGGGTGACCGGCCACTCCTGCCTTATCGACCGCCCCCGCCAGGGGCTAGGGCCCCGCGGGCGCCGGGATGGGGCAGAGGCGGGGCCGCCCTCGTCCGGCTCCCCTGCTCCCCCAGTCCCCAACCCCGCCTAACGCTCCCGGGCTGCCCCTCCCCAGGATTTCACCCCTCCTGGCCAAGCTGATGGGAGCGCTTTCCCCAAGGAGGCCCATATCAGAAAAGGGTGTTTTTTGTTTTGTTTTGTTTTGTTTTTGGGGCGGGGTATCCGATTTATCCTTTCATTAAAAGACAAGCGTACCCACCAGATCTCTAAAATACTTCTGCTCTGGGCTTAATGGGTTAAATGTGGCATCCCCCTCCTCCCTTGGAAGCTCATTTTCCCCACCTGAATGTTTGAATCTGTAGGACATGAAACTCCCCATAGTGCTTGCTGGTGGGCAGAGAACGTGGATGCAGCCAAATTGTAATAACAATTTGGCAGTATAGATGGAAAGCCATAAAAGTATTCATACTCTTTGACTCACTCTGGGAATGCATCCCAAGGAAATAGTCCAACAGCAGCAAAAGAAAGAAAGAAAGAAAAAAACCAATCATGGGTTTATCAATGTGTTGTTGTAAAGCTAGTGAACATATCTTTTTAAGTGAAAAATTGGAATACACAAGTCATAGAGAACTGGGCCTAAACCCACCATAGTTATCTACAGCCCTTGAGTGAGTGGCTTAACCTCGCTGAATTTTGTGTCTGGAAAGCAGATGGCACTACCACTGAGAAGACTTGTAAAGAATTCCAGGAGACAACCTGTGAAAGCATCTAGTATGAAATTTGGGGTAGAGGAAGAACCTAAGAAATGTTTATTTTCCTCTTCTCCATCTTTACAGAAACGAAAGTATGGGATATTTCAAGTCACATTTGTGAATAATAGAGATAGAAAGTATATATGGCAGTTAAGAGCTTGAGATTTTTGAGTCTTTCCACTTTGGACTGGATCACAATCCTAGTTTCACCACTTACTTCCTAGCTGTGTAATCTTGACAAGATATATTTCCTCATTTGTTAAAAGAGATCATAGAATCTATTTCATGACTATTTTGAGAGTTAAATGAGCTAGTATGTGCAATGTGTTTAGTCTGTGCCTGGCATATAATAAGAATTCAATAATTGGTAGCTATTATTAAATAGTATTCAAAACTGGAAATAACGTCAACATCCCAAAATACTCCAAGTTAAATAAGTTAGTGCACCTTTCAGTGGAATACAATGTAGCATTTAAAGAGTGAGGTAATTAGTGTAAGCTAATGAGGAAGGATGAACATTTTTTTGCACACAATAAGTAAAAAAAGAAAGTTGTATCTATCTGGATAAATGATGTCAATATGAAAAATTAGAAGCAAAAATATAAAATAAATATTTAGGAAGTCTTGCATAATAATCAAGCCAGGAAGCCAGGACCATAAAAGACAAGGCAGATTAGACCACGTAAGATGTTTAAATGTCTACGTGGTAAGAGACTCCACAAACAAGTCTAGAAACAATAGTAGATGGGAGGAAATATTTGTTGTGTATAAAATAAATAAAGGGTTCATGTCTCATAACTCATAATTCCTCATATAGAATCCCTACAAATTAATTAGAAAAAGTCAAACAATAGATAAATGGACAAAACACATTTTACAGAAGAGGAAATGCAAACCTGAGAAAGGCACATGATCTCCTCAGTTGCTGGCGAAATGCAAATAAAAATGTAAACAAAATACCATTTTTTCACCAAGTACTAACTACTAAAATAGAAAAGAGCTTTCCCTTTGTCCCGCCAATCCCACTTTCAGAACTTTATTAATAAAATCTATCCCTAAAAAGATTTTTTAAAATTGGTGTTCTTCATAGTGACAATCTCAATGTCTATCTCTAGGGATATGGGTGGATAAATCTGGTTATATCCATACTAGGGGATATTGTGGACTACTAAGAACGAGCTCTTTGAATCTACACCCTGTGAGTTGCAGGTTGTATGTGATATTGTTAGGTGACAAAAGTTGGTTGTGCAGTAGTTTGTAAAGTATGTTCCAATTTTGTGTTTTTTAAAAAGTTGTGTGTGTGTGCGTGCATGCGTGTGTGTGTGTATGCGTGTGTGTGTGTGTGTGTGTGAGAGAGAGAGAGAGAGAGAGAGGTGGCAAGCCTCCAAGTCTTCACCAGGGCAGATATGTTGGTTATGTTTGTATGACTCTAAAGAAAAGTGGGTGCATATATTCAAAGAAAGTGGTAAGTGGTTTTGCCCATTTTTCTTCCCCCCTCCGGTTTTATTAAAACATAATTGACATATAACATTGTATAAGTTTCAGGTATACAACATAATGACTTGATATGTGTATATATTGTGAAATGATTACCACGATAAATATAGTTAACATCTATTACCTCTTATAGTTACAATTGTTTTTCTTGTGATGAAAACTTTTAAGATTTACTCTCTCAGCAATTTTCAAATGTACAATACAAAATGTACAACTTTCAAACATACAACTTTCAATGTTAACTACAGTCACTGCTGCACATTAGATCCCCAGGACCTATTTATCTCACAGCTGGGCATTTGTGTCTTTTGACCCGCTTCACCAACTTCTCCTACCACTAGCCCCCACCTCTGGTAACCACCAATCTGTTTGCCTATTTTTCTTTGCCCATAGTTTGACTTTTTCCATTTCATTTGTAGATATTCCACATATGAGGGATATAAATCCTTCTTTCCCTGCATATGAACCTGAGGAAAAGTTTCTGCCAGTCTGTTCTGGATAGTTCCATGGATTTACTCGTGGTGGAAAGAGAGAGGGGCAACCTTTTCTTGGTCCCATCTCAGTGACTGTTGGCTTGTTGTGGCACGTGTTGTTGTAGTTTGGAGAAACTGCAATTAGTGTGATCACACACAACAAAGAAGAAAAGTTGTAAGGTAGTAACTAAACCTTGTGGTTCCATTTGTGTTAAAGGAAGAGCCTGTCTTTGTAAATAAGTAAAAGAAGGCTGGGAAAGGACATGGCCGACTGTTGGAGGCCACTCTTGAGCCATGAGGTAGGCTGAAGGGGGTTTTAGTTTTACGTATCTCTATTGTATGCATTGTTTACAATGAACATTTTTACTTTTGCAATGACAAAACATTTTTACTTTTGCAATGACAAAAATAGAATATTTTTTCCCCTGAAGTATACAGTGGTGTTTGTGTACTGTGGCTGCAAGGAGGAAAGGTAGATGAAAACTAGAAACTGGCTTAGGATGGTGAGACTCCCTACCTAGTATTTTTTCCTTTAGATTTGTGCTTTTTTTTTTTTTTTTTTTATTGTGGTAAGAAACACAGAGCATAAAATTTATCATCATAATGATTTTAAGTGTACAGTACAGTGGTGTTAACTGCATGCATTATGCTGTGTAACAGATCTCTAGAACTTTTTCATCTTATACTACTGAAACTCTGTAGGCATTGAACAATTCCCCAGCTCTGCCTCCCCTCAGCCCCTGGAAACCACATTCTACTTTTTGTTTCTATGATTTTAACTACTTTAGATACCTCATATAAGTGGAATCGTGCAGTATTTGTCTTTTTGTGACTGACATTTCATTTAACACAATGTTTTCAGGGTTCATTCATGCTTATAATTTATGACAAAATTTCCTTTTTATTTTTTTAAGGTGTATTAACATTCCACTGCATGTGTATGTATACTACATTTTGTTGATCCATTTGTCCTTTTGTGGACATTTAGATTGCTTTCACCTCTTGGCAATTGTAATTAGTGAAGTAGTGAACATGGATAAGGAAATATAGCTTCGAGATCTTGTTTTCAGTTCTTTTGGATAAATACTGCAATGGACTGAATGTTTGTGTCCTCCAAGTTAATATGTTGAAACTCTAATCTTAATATGATGATATTCAGAGGTGGGGCCTTTCTGTGGTAATTAGGTCATGAGTGTGGAACCCGCATAAATGTTATTAGTGTTCTTATAAGAAGAGGTCAGAGCACTAGCCAGCTCTCTGCTTTCCATCATGGATCTATCAAGAAGCCAACAGTCTATAACCCAGAAGTGGGCTCTCACCAGGAATGATCATGCTGACACCCTGATCTCAGACACCCAGACTTTAGAACTGTGAGAAATAAACTTCTGTTGTTTATAGGCCACTCAGTCTATGATATGTTGTCATAGCAACCTGACTGGACAAAAGCAAATACCAAGAAGTGGAATTGCTGGATCATATGATAATTTTATTTTTAATTTTTTAAAGATCTACCATAGCAGTACACCCTTTTATTTTACCTCTGACAATATACAAGGGTTCCAATTTCTCCACATCCACACTTGTTATTTTCTGTTTTTTTTTTGATAGTGACCATCCTAACGGATATAAAGTGGCATTTCATTGTAGTTTTTGTCTGTCTTTCTCTGATGATTAGCAATGTTGAACATCTTCTCATATGCTTATTGGCCATTTGTGTATCTTCTTTGGAGAAATGACTGTTGAAGTCCTTTGCCCATTTTTTAATTGGGTTGTGTGTGTGTGAGCGTGCACATGCGCATGTGCATGTTGAATTATAGGAGTTCTTTATAAGAATATATAAAGTATTAACCCTTTATTAGATATATGGTTTGTAAATATTTTCTCTCATTCTGTAGGTTGTCTTCTCACACTGTTGATTTTTTCCTTTGCTCTGTAGAAGTTTTTAAGTTTGACGTAGTCCACTTACAATCTAATTTTACTTTTGTTGCCTTTGCTTTTGGTGTCATATCCAAGACATTATTGCCAAATTCAATGTTATGAAGCTTCTTCCCTATGTTTTCTACTAGTAGTTTTATATTTTCAGGTCTTACATTTAGGTCTTCAATCCATTTTGAATTAATTTTTATATGTAGTATAAGGTAAGGATTTAACTTCTTTTTTTTTTTTTTTTTTTTTTTTTTTTTTTTTTTTTTTTTTTTTTTTTTTTTTTTTTTTTTTTTTTTTTTTTTTTTTTTTTTTTTTTTTTTTTTTTTTTTTTTTAAGTTTATTTTTTTTTTTTTTTTTTTTTTTTTTTTTTTTTTGCACGTGGTTATTCAGTCTTCCCAGCACTTTTTGTTGAAGACACTATCCTTTCTCTACTATGTAGTCGTGGCATCCTTGTCCAAGATCATTTCATCATATACATGAGGGTTTATTTTTTGGACTCTATTCTGTTCTATTGCTGTGTATGTCTGTCTGTCTTATGCCAGTACCATATTGTTTTGATCAGTGTAGCTTTGTAATATGTTTGAGTCTTCCAACATTGTTCTTTTTTTCTCCCCCATATTTTAATGTGGCAGATTTCCATCAAGTAGATTTTGAACTGGTATCCCTGCGTGGCAGGCTGGGAAGATCCAGGAGAAAAAGATAAGATTGGATTCCCACCCTGGGAAGCCCCTGTGAGCACAGACTGAGTAGATAACATTGTTTGCCCAACCAGCTCTCCACCATTGTACCTCTTGGTCTGCTCAGCTTTTACTAGCCCCATGTTGGCTGGCGGATGGGAGTGATGTTACTTTCTCTTTTTCTTCCTTCATTTCCTTCTTTTTTCTCTTCTTTTCTTCTTTCCTTTCTTCACCCTCTTTCTACCTCCCTTCTTCCTTCCTTCCTTTTCCCCTACCTCCTTCCATCTCTTCCCCACTCCTTTTCTTATTCCCTTATTTCTTTCCTTCTCTCCTTCCTTCCACCATTCAGCCCAGCTGAACTGGGCGACTTGCTTACAGCAACTTAGGAGTGATAGAAAACCCAGTCCTCCTGATCTTTGTCCCTCCCCTTAGGAAAGAGAGGAAGGGAAATTGAGAAGTGTCATGTTTGTAACACCTACTATTATTGGGCTTCTAGTTAGGAACTTTGCTCTCAACCATGGTGTGAGCTAGGTTTACTGCCTCCATGTCCTCATCTGTCAATCTGTAGATGAGGAAACTGATGTTTCCTGGGCTAGTACTTGCCTGAAGCTATGCAGCTGCATTTTGGGGCCTTCACACTCCTAAGGAAGTACCTAAATGTACCCTCCTAATAGCACAAAGAGGGTGGTACTCATTTCCTCATTTTCCAGATAAAGGCCAAGTGGCTCGGAATCCAGGGCTACAGAGTTAGCTAATAAAGGAGCTGGGATCCAACTGTAATGTGGCTCCTAATTATACACTGCCCCAGGCTCTGCTCAGCCATTCCCAACCCCCAAGCTTCCTGAGAGAAGCCACTTCACAATCCTTGTGATGGTATTCCCGATGGCCAGTTATTGTATCTGATTATGTTAAGGTCCAATTGAGTTACTTGACATCTTTTTACTACAAATGATAGATGAGGCTGTAGCTTCCAAGTTGCAAAGTATCCCCTGATCTCAGGCACACAGAGGTGGATGAGAGTCTCTGGAGCAGGAAAGCCTTGAAGAGTGTGGAATTTTACCATGTTGTGGGGAAGGGCCTTCTAGGAAGATAAACAGCATAAAAATGAAATAACATCAATCAGCACTTGAGTGTTTACTCTGCATCATGACTCTGCTAAGCACTTTATATATGTTAATGCACTGAATCCACAATTTAATGGGATAGATACTCTACTATTGTTATTCTCACTTTACAGGTGAGAAAAGAGGCTCAGAGGGGTTCAAAACCTGCCCCAAAATGCATAGCTATAACTAGAGTGAAAAGGAGGCTGAGCCAGGGCTGAGGCCCCAGGACTCCATGCTAAAGAGGAGGTTTCTTCTCCTTCTCCTCCTCCTCCTCTTCCTCCTCCTCCTCTTCCTCTTCTTCTTCTTCTTCTTCTTCTTCTTCTTCTTCTTCTTCTTCTTCTTCTTCTCCTCCTCCTCCTCCTCCTCCTCCTCCTCC